>PNEQ01044808.1:12659-28851 GCA_003012365.1 Medauroidea extradentata | reverse complement strand
AACACTGACACTGCAGCGGGAAGGCAGTGTTGAGTAGCTGTTTCTCGTCACGAGCAAGTTCTCTCGCTGACCACTAGAGGCGTTCTCTGTCAACACACTAAGGACGCGACACTGACGCTCGTAGTGGGGCAATGAGCAAAACACCAGTGTCCAGCAAAGCCATGCGGCGATTTCTGTGTCTGGTGGAATTCAATGCAAACATGAAAAAAGTATTTATTTTAAGAAAACAACTTTTAGGACAAATGATTTTAGGATAAATGATTTTAGGACAAATGATTTTAGGACAAACACATTTTAGGACAAATGACTTTAGGACAAATGACTTTAGGACAAACGAAATTAGGACAAACAACTTTAGGACAAATGATATTAGAACAAACGAAATTAGGACAAACGATTTTAGGACAAATGATTTTAGGATAAACGAAATTAGTACAAACGATTTTAGGATAAATGCCCTTTAGGACAAACGACTTTAGGACAAACGAAATTAGGACAAACGATTTTAGGACAAACGAATTTGAAAACTGAATTGTGATTTTAGGACAAACGAAATTAGGACAAACGCCTTTTAGGACAAATGATTTTAGGACAAACGAAATTAGGACAAACGATTTTAGGACAAATGATATTAGGACAAACGAATTTAGGACAAACAACATTAGGACAAATTAATTTAGGACAAATGAATTTAGGACAAATGAATTTAGGACAAACAATTTTAGGACAAACGAAATTCAAGCAACAAAACCTCGAAAAATGGTTTTAGGACAAACGAATTTAGGACAAACGCCGCACCCCCCCTTCATTAACATGTAAGTAAGTAATCTTCCTACAGGCACTATAAACGCTCATGTTTCAAATCCCAACTACCGCAGTTCTGAACCGATTTTCCATTTTTTTAAAATTTACCTGGTATAGTGTTAGTCATGACTTGTAACCTTACAATACATGAATTTCATCGCTGTGGAATTGCAGACCTTGTGATTTTTATAATTTTTGTTATTATTTATTAATTCTTTCAACAAATGCAATGATGTTTTGACGGTTCTTGGGAATGGTATAGTAAAATTGTTGCATCGTAAATTCTAGTAGTTACAAAATTGGGGTTATCTTACTAATACCCTAATGCCATGCCACACCCTGCTAACAACTCATCATTATTAACCATTTTACTGCTACCTATTTAACAATATTATAAATAACGATACTACAGTTCTTAATACTTATTCACCTTCTTTGCTGAATACTTTTTCCTTGCCAATGTTATTGATGCTCTAATACATTACTTTTTAACATATTTAATATTTTCTTTGCGTAAGTTTTATTTCTAGATGATGTTTTTACAATTTTTACTATATAAATTTAAAAAATAAAAGTTAATTAAAATTAATTTAATACACAGACAAAATTATATTACTTTAAAAGTTCAGAGAGGGTTATAAATCTGGTGCAATGATGGCTACATGAAATGAACTGCATTATACTGCGATTTCAAAGGCTTTCTCCCATTTACAATACTTTTTTAGTATATGACAACGTTACAAAGCAATAATACTGACATCAACACTACTCATATTATTCTGAAATTAATACATTATTACACAAATGTATTACAAAATAGATTTACTAATTATTTTATAATGATAGTCTAACCAATTGGTAGTATAAATTATGTTGTTAAGGACATAATTTCACAGACACAAAAAAATTATTTTCCAGAATGTACAAAAACGCTAATTGTTTTACAACATTGAGGAGACACACTATAATTGTTACTGTAAATTTATAATACATAATATTACACCAGTTCATATATATATTTATACCGAATCAATATTTTTATTGCTTTGCTGATATTTTAATTTTAATTTACAAAATTTATGAATGCACACTCTGTTTTATGGGAATACTGCATACTTTTAATACATATAAAAAAAATTAAAAATTTGTTTTGGTGTGATAATTCTCAAAGCCTAGAGTCACACAAAGAGCAACATCACAGCACGTGCACAAATATCTTGTTGCTCTGTCAAGATTGTGTTTCGTATGAACAACACATTTTCTGGTAGGACATTTTTCACCCCAGTTGCTTTAATAACTGTAGGAAAATGTCTATGTAATAAACGCAGGGGGGTAACTTCATCAGATCTACTTCCTCCTCCAGACCTTCTACATTTTGAAAATTTTTCCAAAATGTTTCTGATTAGTACTAAATGGAACGTAGCAAGATGTAGTTTTCTTCCAGTAGCAGTTGTGTAAAGAGCATACATAGCTTTCAGAACTGCAAAATCCAACACATGGAAGAAAAGTTTTTACAACATGAAAGATTGTCTCACGGATTGTATGGATCAGTTCTATCTACAGACCCCAATTTCTTGTTGTAGTCCAGAACACATGTATGTTTCGGTGTTTTATAGCCACTCTTCCTGTCAATCTCATCACTTTCTGCCATGTGTGCACTACGGCATGTGTTCAGCATTCATACTTCACTCCTAACACACTACTTTACTGTCAATAATTCACCTCACGACCTAAAAGAAATGTCTCCTCATTTAACTTGCACATTTTTGGCATATTTTTGTAATTTTTCTGCACTGTACTACAAGTATTTGTTGTGTGAGCATGAAGCCAATAAGAAAACCCAGGACTAGAATACCAGTTTTCAAGGAATAGTGTGTGACCTTTTTTTCAAGTATTGTTTCAACAAAGTAGCCACAATGTCTCCAGACTTTCCCAGTTTGCAGCAGAAGTAAAAATTTGTAACTTGACGTGATATCCCCAAACACTGGTGTCTGCAGCAGAGCATCTTTTAACCAATATTCACTTAATTTTAGATTCTTCACCTGTGTCATCAGCAAAACACACTGGTAAAAAGCAAAATAATTCTTCAAATCTGTGTCCTTCCAGTTCTTGATACGAGAATGGCACTGCAAAATATGTTTCATATTTTCAACAATGTGTAGTATCTGCTACATTCATTAGCTATGAAAGACATCAACGAAACATTAAAGAAGACAAGGAAAAGTCTAACATAGGACTTCTTTTACTAACATTTGCATTACATTCCATATATTCATCAATGAATGAATGACTGAATGAATGAATGAATGAATGAATAGTAGGATACAAATTATTGGAAGACGATTCAAATGTGACACACTTCCGTTTAATGGTAGATGTTTTATTATCTTCGTATTCTCTGCTATCACCCTCAGATTGTGATGACTCCTTAACAAATCTTATTCTTGAAGGACTGTGAGCAATTCCAGCAGACGAAAACAGCTCGCAGATATCTCTCTCTGGTGTGGAAATTTCTATCTTCTTCTTCACTAGTATCTTCTTCGCTGTCAGTCCTTGTGAGGATCAGTTCCAAAGCTTCTTTGCCAGTGAGAAATTGTTTTCTCTTCATAATTTTTGCGAATTACTTATATAGTCAAGAAAAAACTAGCCACTGAAGAAAAAAAAATATTAAGTTCCACAATACACTGAACTGACCTAGCCAACCATCACGATCTGTGGCACAAAACCCACTCCCCTTCCCTTGCTAAACACTTAAGGCAAACATCACCCATCAACCAGCAGGGCAGCCCAAGAAAAATGTTATCAACCACATATTTCAAGCAGGAACAGTGAGTATTAGGGGTGTCTAGTGTCTTATAATGAAGTGGAAACTGTGTGTGTTTGTGTGCTCCTGGCAGGGTGAGTGAACTATCTTATCTCAAGTTATGCCATGCTATCTCATCTCATGTTGCTTCCTTCTGCAGCATGTCAATCTGAAGGCAATAACAATAAAGTGTGTGAATGCCGGCTGGCTAGGCCGGCTGACCTTGGCAAGCTAGAGACATCTTGACCTTCGCACCGGCAGCACATAAAGTTGAAAACAAGTTATCTTTCCATTACCACAGACAGCTTACTAAAAAACTAGAAGATCTCTTGTCAATAGTAGTAAAAGGGTTAAATTATTATAACATTCTCCAAACAAACATTGCAAAACTATAATAATTATTTTACTTGTATTCTGGTGCTGTTCTTGATGTAAATGCCTCTTGACTGCACTGTTATCATACTTATTGCCACCACAATGTTGTCAACTGCTTAATTGCATCATCAACTCTCTATGACATCATCCGGTTCATACCCGAAGACACCCCAAAAACAACAGTCAAATTCCACACATTCTTCTCATCTCCCACCAATGAGAACACACCTCCCTAACAACAACCCCTCTTGAAGGACACAACCAATAGCCACACACAGCATGTTAATTCGGGGATAGGAAAAAATTTGGGTTGATCAGTCAGAGTCCAGTTATATTATTTAATGTTACTTTATTAAATAAGATTATGAGAACATTTATGTTTCCCTTTGTAGGGTTTTAAATGCTTGCCCAGATCACAAGGTCACTAATTCATTTGAAGCTTCACATGTTCATATAATTCAGTAGCCACCTGAACTGTAATAACTGATGGGACCAGAAATATTCACTCGCCATCTCCAATTATTATGCCTCATATAACACCCATTAACACTAAGTTATCCCATCATAAATCATATAAAATTTTTAATTATCTTTACAAATCATATTAGACTACAGTGAACTCTCAATAACTTGGGAATAATTAAGGAGGAAATTTCCTGAGACGAGAGTAATTTGTATTATGAGCAGAAATGCAACATGTCTACAAATATAAATGTTTGTTCAGGCCATTACACATCTAACTGCATACATTACAAGTGTACATGAACAAAATGTTAATGCCAATACTGGGTGTAACAGAAGTGATGGTCAATAATTCACACATGGAAAGTACTGGCCAAACGAAGCTACAAATGTCCAATAAACATGGGTCCGGAAATCAACCATTGTCGAGATAGAACACATTGTTTTTTGTAGTTGATCAGTATGTAGGAACATATTGAATTTCTAATCTTTACAGAAGATGTTCAAAATGTTGCCCAAGCGTCTGAATGCAACATTGAACTCGTCTCTGAAACGAGTTGCGAATCTTCTCTGGCAGTCCTGGTGTATTCTGTAAATGCTGGAGGCTGCTTCAATCTGCAAGCGTAATTCTTCAAGAGAGTTGACCTCAGTAGCATAGACACAGAAATCCATGGGATTTAAACCCGGTGACCTTGGAGGCCATGGCAAAGGTTCTCCTCTACCTACCCAATGTTGACCATACCATCGAGTTAGAAGCCGGCGCACACGTAACTGAAAATGTGCTGGAGCACTGTCATGCATAAACCACATGTTCAGGCGTTGGTTCAGTGGATCATCATCATCATGAAGCAGATCTGGAAAAACAGTACACAGAAACTGCCTGTACCGATCTCTGGTTAGTCTCTGGGGTAGGAAGTGTGGTCCAATTATGAGGTCTCCGAGCAGTCAGGCCCAGACGTTCAACGAAAAACGATGCTGATGTCATGACACGTGTGTCACATTAGGATTGACATCAGCCCAAATCTGACAGTTATCGAAGTTGAAAATGCCATCACGGGTAAACCCAACTTCATCCGTGAACAGAATACTGCTTACAAACAGGGGGTTCAAAATACACTGTTGTTGCATCCATTGCAGAAATTCTCTCTAGGAGGGAAGTCTGCATTGTTAAGAGCTTGCACACGCTGGAGATGATACAGATACAGTAATTGCCTATGTATAATACGCCACACAATCATATGACTCAGCACACGCTCCTGGATAGCAATCCTCCTTGTTGAAGTATTCGGACGTTCGTGTACAATGTCTAACACCCTTTCCTCAACATCAGGTGTTATGGATCTGGGTCTACCTTCTCGTACATGATGTGCGAAACTCCCACTTTCTCAAAGGCGCTGATGTAACCTCGTGAATGTACGTCTGTCTGGCTGCCTACGGCGAGGAAAAGCTTCTTCATACAATCGTACAGCCTGAAGAGCACTGCCATTAGCTTTGCCATACATGAAGTGCATGTCAGCGTACTCTTCATTAGTGTAACCTCCGTCCATGGTGCCTTTACTTTCGTAACTGATTGTCTGTACGGCACAGTGCATGTAGGGAGCGAGAGGAGTAGTTGTGCATGCATCAACAACCTGATAGGTGAACCCATACCTTGAGATACCAGCATAATTACCTAGGAATCCAAACACGTTTGGAGTTGGTTCCCAATTCGACTTGTTACGAGAACTCGACAACGGTTGATTTCCGGACCCATGTTTATTTGACATTTGTAGCTTCTTTTGGCCAGTACTTTCAATATGTGAATTATTGACCATCACTTCTGTTACACCCTGTATACATGACAGCTATATAGCCTTCAACACATACAAGTAAAGACGAATATATGACAGTAAAATTATAAACCAAGTCTGCGATGGATGATAATGATAAGGAAGCCCTAGATGTTACTCTTCTGAAGCAGAACTTAACATTTATTAGGTACGTAGTTATCGTTGATGCGTATCTGTTCCTACATACTGTGTAATCACTACATGCTATCACAATATAATTTAATTCAAGCTTATAATTTGTTCCATTCACATCCATGTATCCTTCTCTACTGTTCATCATAACACATTATTACATGTTCTTTCATTATTTTCTACTCAATTTGCCACCACCACAAACATGCCAACAGATTCTGTCACCAGACGATATGTCATAAACGCAAGTTCCCGTCTCAATATACGATAAAAAATTAGTGTGATTTTCACTACAAAAATTGGTACCATGCATGCATTATGCATAGCATAACACCAAGGTAGGTGCATGCATTATACAAACTGAAATATGGTAGCGTACACCATATAGTCAACTAAATATTATCATACCAACCTGGTCTTGATGGATCCATATTATTTGGCATCATAGGTTGACCTGGTGGCTACAAAAAGAAAAGAGATTAGAAATTATGTGAGGAAAATAACCATTCTAAAATAGCTGTAATTTAAAAACATAAACACTGCACAAATAATATCAGAAAACCATGCCAAACAAGACGTTTCTATATATTTTTTAGCAATATGAGAATCCTTTGAAATGTTTGTTTGCAATATAAACAACATAACCTCCTTATATGATTCCCATTTATATAATTTTCCTGTGTAGCATACTGTTGTCTCCTTGAACCAAAAGTACTCTATTTCAATATTAAGAGAGCCTGTAATAAATCATCCCTTTTAAAAGTTATGAATAACTACGTATCATCACTAATACTTTTTAAGGGTTTCAACTTCAAACAACCGGAATACAATCATTTCAGTTAACTCTTAATGCTACCTTAAGGAATTGTGAACTTTAAATGGCTTATCAAAGAAAAAAACTACTTTCTACTATTTAAAAATATTTATTCCAAAGCAATATCATTTCATAACAACCTAAGATTTTTTTTAATTTAATGATTATAAAAATACACAATGTCAAAAATTATTAAACAAAATATTTTATCTTATTTTCATTTTCTTAAAATACATTCACCTTACAGACAATTCTTTATTAACAGTGAGCACATTACAGGAGTGTCGTTACTAACATAGAACTTTTTAAATTAACGTAATAAACTAACTTTTACTGCATGTAATTCAAGAATAAGAACAGTTGATTAACTACTACCTGTATAGTTAGCAATGTATTTGCACACATTTTCTAGCTAAAATACAACAATCTTGTGTCAAATGAAATTGACTGCTTTGTACTATACAAATATTAAAAATGTTTATATAAACAAATTTACCCTTGCACAGACTAAACATACTGCATACCAGTAGAAAATGATACAATTATATTATTATCTTTCCATTTGTGTGTAGGCATTTTGTGCTCAAATTTTACATTCCACTTCAACATTACATCTAGTATGTTCTCTAGGAAAAACATAGGGATAGCATTTTAAAGGTAAATAAAGCTATGCATTGGCCTCTTATATTAATAATAATTTCTTTATCCTTGTAGGTAGAGCAAGTTACTATCCACCTCGCATTTTAACAACAGAGATGTTAGTTTTTCCTGTAGACTAGCAATCATTGTTTTAGCTAAGTATTATTAATTAGCTACAGAACTGTAGCAAAAATCTACAAACATAATGAAAAGAGAAATTAAGGTGTCTGAAAATTGCCAACTGTATTATTAACAACCTATATCCGGTTTGTAGATTTACTGTGACATATTACTGCGATAGTTTAAAAATTATTTTTGTTATTATTTTTTTGTTTTAAGTAATGATCTTAGTTGATACCCAGCTTACTTTGCAAAAGAATGTAGACAAACACAATTTCATGATTTAAAATTATTTATTTTTACAAAATATTAAGTTATTACTGTCCAGTTCCTTTTACCTTCTCTGTGCTCAAAGGACCATTAACATATGAAAATTAAATTTTTCTTAACAATTTGTAAGCAATTAATGGCAAATACAGCAGAACTTCTAGCTATCAATCTCATGTGTATGGAATTTCAATACCATATACTTCTGGTGGTCCCGGCTTAATACCTATTAATTTAAGGTAAAAATATGTCAATTTGTATTGATTGTCAAAGATTACTTTTTTATATTGATCATGCAAGTGTCTCTATTCTTCGGGAATAAATTAAAGTTAATAGTCGTTTAACTATGATATACTTGCTGAAATATTGATATTTTCAAAAGCAAATAATATTTTAAAAATCCAGATTTGTTATAATTACAACATAAAAGAACAAACAAATTAATTTACTAATAACAGTGGAGTCTTAATATATCACAATCATTTGTAACTGCATTCTATGTACATTGTTTATTTTCCTTGGTCATGCCTCTATTTTTCTGTAAAACTATGTTATACTGGTCGACATAAATTATTTTAGAGTTCGTTTTCCTCATACCAATAGTTCACCAAAAATTAAACAATTGAGGTGTTTCTGTCGGCCCTCACACATTAAAAAATTAACAAAAATGGCACAGCAATGATAAACCCTGAGAATCAATTGCATTTTCTTCTGCAGCAACTTAATGTGAAGCCATATTTGTTTAACGGACTTACGTTTGTCAATTTATTCTAATGCCAATGCAACATTCATAGGTTGGCAGCAATGATCAAGTATATACTCCTATTCTATGACTTGACCATTTATTTTTTATTAACTTTTTTTTCCCCTTCTGCAATTGTATCACGTTACAAAAATTGTTTGCATGTGATTGTAATTATATTCTGTAAAATTTAGATTCAGTAATTTGTTACATATATAAGTAAATATAACATAGCTGTGCCAAAAAACAAAATGGTTCCACACATAAAATATGTTGGTACATTTAATAGGAGACTCAAAATAATTTATGAAACAAGAAAAATTCTAGCGAATAGCTATTGGATGCTGCAAAATGTCATTAGGTTCACAAATATCTTTAAACTAGTGCTTACTGTTTGTTATTCCTTAAATATACTTGTACACTAGACCACGAATTTTCGAAATCTCATGGTTCCTCTCATAACATTCGTAAAACAGCTACCTTTGTTAAACCAATAGTGGCATAATTTGAATTACCTCCACTCAGTCACCAAATTTAAAAAAGCATTTTTTTTCCAAAGTGCCTGTAGTCAGGCCCCGATTTTTGCAGTGTTTAGCAAGAAATTCATTTAATGTAATAAAAGAAACAAACTTATATCAGTAGCCATATGTATTCCAATAAAAAGCACATTGTTGAATAGTAGACGAAAGACCCTTGTTCCAAAAAAAAATTAGAAAATGAAGGTTTTGAGTGACTTCTCGAGAGTGAATAGCACGTCTTCCGTAGCATTAAAAAAATAAGGCAGATGTCTTATAATGAAAGGAACACAGATAAACCGTAAACATTACTGACACTCGTAAAAAAATATGTGTGTGAGTATATATATATATATATATATATATATATATATATATATATATATATGTCGACAGACAGAAAACTGATCTAATGTTTAAACGTTTTGTTTCATTCTTTAAGCAATTATCTGATTCCCGTCTCCATTTTATTTTATATTCTAGAATACATACTTACACTTTCAGTAAGATCATTTCATGTTTAATGGCTGTCAGTTGCACTAGCAAATTAGCTCTCACCTTCTGTGACTAACTGACAATGGTCCCCTTGCATGAAATTTTAAATATGATGAAATGTATACCATATTGTTAACAATGAAGAATTATGAAGATACCAAAAAGAATTTTTCTTCTAAACACTATAGTTTAGGAATGTGAAGCAAGCAAAGTTTGGGGAAGCAGCAGGCGACCGAAAACATATTTTGATTGGTCCACGTCACAAGCCATAATGGCCAGCACTGGTCATATAATGGCTTAAGCTAACATAACACTCAGTGGGTAAAGTGTAGCATATTGGTTATCGTACTTGCGACCATTTGTAAGGATCCGGGTTAAAAACAAATGTATGTCATGTATTTTTTGAACAATACTATTAGATAGTTTTAGAAGCGTCTGACAATAAAATGTTTTATTTATTTTTTTAAACCATGTATTTTCCATTTTTGCAACTATATTAATAAAATGTCTGAAATTGTATATTTACACAGAAGAAAAAGTGATTTAAATTGAACGTGAATCGCGAAAGTGATTTTTTAATGTGATCTAGTAGGATAGAGTACCTACATTAAAATAATAGGTCATGTATGGTTAACCTTGCATTTAGGCTAAATGTGTTTATTTTGTTCGTGTTCAATCACTCGTTACTTCACATATTACATAATGAACATGTCATGAATGGTAAATAGGGGAGTGCACGATTTACCCGAAAATCGTTTTCCCGAATTGCATTTTCAGCGCTCTATTCTGCGTTCAAATCAATTTCCCTAAAAGTCACTTGCCCGAAAGTCGTTTTCCTGAATGTCGTTTTCCCGAAAGTCGTTTCACCTATTTTTTTAAGTATCTTCCTGAACTTCACATAGAGTCATTTACCCAAAAGTCATTACACCGAAAATTAAATTTGTAGGCAGTCACTAGCGAAATTCGTTTTCCCGAAAGTCGTTTCGCCGAAAATTTTCGTACTCCTGTTAACATCCAAAAGAATAGGTTTGTTGAAAATCATTTTGCCGAAAGTCTTTTGCAGAAAGTCATTTTGCCGAAAAGTCTGAGATACGTTTTCTAATTGAAATAAATAAAAATGTATATATAATATTAACAGCAATAACGAACCTTGTTGTAGGATTTCAGAACTCTGGACGTTTAGTTCAACAGGTAGTCAAAAGAGTGCGAGTAATGCTTGAGGGTTGTAGGAACAAATATTTCCTAGAAAATCCAAAGGATAGCGCTGCCTTCGCAAAGAGAACTTACTCGTACAGGTAAATGTGCAATGCGCAAAATATGCAGATTAATATTTCTAAGCCATGTATTTCACTGCGTGAATTATAGAATGAAGTTACGTAAAGTTTTCACATACATATCAAATATTAAAATTACGTTCGGTTGAGTATTTTCTTTACATTTACCTGTAATTCGAATATCTCTCTCTATATACAAAAATTAACACTGACTGACTGACACATCAGACGGCAGCCCAAACCACTGAAAATAGAGTCGTGAAAATTTTTGTGTGGGTTCCCCTCAGTTCATAGGCCAGCATTAAGAAGGGATTTTTCGGAATTCGACTTCTAATGGGAAGAAAAGACATTAAATGTGTATCTGAAGAAACGTCGTTAGAGCTCGAATCCCGATGGCCTATTGGAATGATTTTTACTTTAATTGGACACACATAAAAATTAATTTTAACCAATTTAAGGATTTTTCGAAATTCAACATTTAAGGGGGTAAAAAGACATTAAGGGCCGGTTTCACCAACATCCCCTAAACAAGCCCTCAGCTAAGGGACACTTAAGCTTAAGGGTCCCGTAATTCACATACTTACAAAAATGGCGTTTCGCCATTAAAATGTGTGTTTTTTTTAGGTGACACTTAGCTGAGGGCCACTTATCCTAGACAACAGTATTTATTCTCAAGTTGGCACTTTAAATTTGTTGTCACATGATCTGAAGAACCAATTAAAAGTATGCTTTCAACCAAAATATTATTTTATATATTGTTTACTTGTTATGCTTTTCATGAAGACTGCTGTTATGTATTTATGTCTGAAGGAAAGCAATTGTGTACTGAAAATTTACCAATGGATGAAAATTTGAAACTTTTTAATCTGGTGGAAAAGCTTGAAAACATAATAAAAACACAAGAACGAAGTATCCAGTTTTAAATGTGTAGGGCGTCAAAATTGACTGTGAGAAGCGAATAGAAGCAGTTTCAATACAGCAGTTTCCTTGGATAGTAAGAAGTTTCCACAGTGAAGGTTAGTATTTGTATTAAATACGGCGATACTGGCACCGTAGGACAACTGTGTTGTACAACATGTACCCATAAATATTGAGTGTAAAAGTTGTTTTCGCTAAACATGATGGCAAGTTGTTAGTTAATTTGAGAATGGAAACTTGTATGTAATGTTTTTAAAGCAAACTTGGGCTTACGTAAAAGCGATCAAATTCGAATTGATACTGCATTTCTTAATGAATTGAATTAATATTTGGTTTATTTACTAACATTGTAATGCTCTTGTGTTACATTATCAGCACAGTCTACAAAAAGGAGGCTTATTATGAAATTACATTTATTTTAAGTAACCTATAAAGATTTTTTAACAAATTTGCCTGTGCCAAACATGGTGCAGTAAGAATGTTCCTAAAATGGTATTTACAGATATTGTAAAAAATGTAATTTGTTGTATTGTCACTATTTTTATTGGCTTAAAACACCACAATTAGGCTCGTAACTATACAAATAATATCTGCCATGTGAAACTATATCTGATGTAAAACTTGACTGTGAAATGTTACTAGGTGCAAGATTTTCTATATTTTTCCATAATGCGTAAGTTACATCAGTAGGCTGATATGTAAGCTTTGCTAGAAGATGCACAGGGTTAGTATTCAAGTTATTGATTCTTTGAAATGTTTTTGCTTTCAGATGAAGCTGGTAAAGTATGTAAGAGTGTGTTCCTGCTGTTGGTATTGAAATTCAGCTGGATGACGTCATGCTGGAAATATTGGCTGATACCTATGTGAGAGACAGATTGCATTGCAGCAAGATCACATAATTTGCTAGTAAGTAGTCACCTTGAAGTATAACAAACACTGTCAATATGGTTACATTAGTTTGATTGGTTGGACAGTCAGTTAATATTATTTCATCTATAGTGGTAATGTGAACACATTTTTATCTCTTCCTGCAATTTTGACAACCTTAATAAAAACTAATGTAACAGTAACAGTAGCCTCAATCAAATCAATACATCAGATACAAAAGTTTATTCTTGTGGAAACTTGCACCGCAGACAATTCAGTCGCTACCTATGCTTACAGATTGTCCTCAGGTTTTTGCTGTTGCCATCAAATTTTCAAATATTATTTTTGGGCATGATAAAAGGTAAAAGTTATTAAGTGATACACTAGAATACTTATAAGTGGAAAAATAAGATTTTGCTGATTACTGCATTTTGTATGCAAAGGTTGGTAAAAGGAACAAGTTGCAGGATGGCATGGATAGGATACAATTGTGGACAGAAGAGAACAAAATTAATATAAATGTGAGAAATACAAATATTGTTAGGTTTATGAGGAAGAAGGTTAGGCATACAGACATGTACAAACAGAAAAGGTAAGAGGCAGCGGAAGTTGCAGAATATGTGTATGTACGGTTTATGAGGAAGAAGGTTACGTGTACAGACATGTACAAACAGAAAAGGACAGGAGATAACGGAAGTTGGAGAATATGAGTATCTAGGGATAGTGTTGTAAGGTGAAGAAGGCAGGTAGAGGGAGTGGTGTCTAGGGCTCTAGTTATGTCGGGAAGAGTAATGAAGGGTGTTATTAGTGCAGTGAAGGAAAATGCATATTTTATAATGGTACAGCCAATGTTAAGGGTATGCAGCAACAGAGAAGGACCCATGTGTGGGAGTTGGACAAAGTGCAAAGACAGGCAGCGAGGTTGGTGAAGGATACATGGAGAAGGCAAAGGCAGGCTGGTGAGGACGAAGGGAACTTTCAACCATCTGTAATGCAGATGTAATTAGCGTGGAACTCACGCAGTGAAGGAAAGGAGAAGTGTGGAAAGACTGGCCAGGATGCACAAAGTGGTGAACGGAGAGGAAGGCTAGGGTAAGTTAGGCTGCTGCCTATTTAAAGCAGGGTATAAAGGAAGAGGGAATTGTGCTAGCGAGAAGATTCAGATGAGGAATAGAACAGAGTGGAGTAGGTAGTCTGTGCTTAAAAGATTGGTGAGGGAGTGCAATAAACTTTTAAAGGGGTTGGTGATGGTGAGTGGGATTCAAGAGTTTAGGGGGGTTAAGAAGATGATTGAGAGCAGTTGCCCAACTGTAAGCAAATTTATAATAATTATTATTGGACCATGTGGATTATCGGGCCTGAAACTAAATCTTTTGAACATGTTAAGACTTTGATATTAGTAATTCAAAAGTAGCAGTGGAATGAATGCATTTATTACACAGCAGGAAAAATATTTAATAGTAACTTTGTGGTTTCATTTGTAGAATTTACCGTATGCTGTCAATTTTTAATAGGCTATGCTAAAGATAAAAATGTCTGAGGAGATGCCATGAAATGACAATTACATATTTTGGTGATAATGAACTCATTATCAACCCTTTAATTTTAAGAATACATTATCCATTGGTAAGTGTGACAGATTGTACAGTGATTTTTTTAGGGTGATTTTATTTGTCTTTAGCAGGCCCACAATTTCAATTCTGTTGATATTTAAGTTTTAGGCAATTCAGGGAACACAATTATGCTGTGCAGAACACATACAACAAAATATTGTTCATTTATTAACTGTGCAACATGTAAGCTGGTACAGTACCAGCAGGACCGCTTGCAAATAGCATATTACAGAATATTATTTCATTTGGAAGGTTTATGTTCTAATGATTTGTCATAGTACCAGTGCCTCCTTGCATTCTGGCATTGTTGTATTAATTCATAAACCTGGTCTAATTGTGTAAAGTTAGTTGACAAGTTATGGGCTAATGCTACCATGTAATATGTCAAATGATCAGAAATGGCTCTTGACAGGCACAAGGAAATCACATAAATAAACTTAAAAAGGTTTCAGTTGGATTAGACATGGACATGGAGTTAAGACGAATTATTAGACAGTTAAAAGGCAAATATTGGCAAAAATGGGAGTATCTTTAGAAAACAGTTACACGACAGAAATATCTGGTAATGATGAATCTCACATGTAAAAATACATGCTTACCTCTCAGTTAACTGAACTATGTCCATTTTGGTGAGAGGAAAACTGTGTTGAAATACGTAATTTATAATTAGTACCATGCACCCGTTGTCAAGTCATAAAATAAAAATGTTGATATTGTTTCTGTAGATTCTTGACAGCAGTTACAAGACAACACTGATGTTGCAAGTGCTACTTTTTTTTTTTATTTATAGGTAGCCACCAGATGATATCAGATGCTGTCCAGATTTCACAAATTTAAGTTGGACCCAAAGACATTTAAGTATATAAATGCAAACTGCTTTATATAAAGACAACATTAATGCAATAAATATTTTTCATTTATCTTCTGTTCATCACATTTATTTTTTCCATAACATTGTAGTTTTCCTGTCTAGGTAAAAAATACAGCAACAAAAATGTCAGTTTGTAATTCATTGATTTGCAGCAACTTATTAGAATATGCCATTAACCAGCTTTGTAACATCGACTCATATCCATGTGTTTGCTCCTGACAATCTTGGGGAATTTCTTGCTGGTTTTTACTAAATGCAACAAATGTTAGTACAGTAGCTGCAATGTACAGTATTTTGAAATCCAACTAGATTAAGTTACTTGTTTTCACTTGATAACCTATTGTTAAAGATACAATCAAACGTTTGTGTTAATAGCACTAGTCAGTATTCTTAAGTTGGTATTATTGACAGATTTTGTAGTTAAGAGTAAGAAAAGAAAAAGAGCAAAGAAAGGATGTAATGTGTATGGAAGTAAAGAGGACATGTTGTCTCAGTGATTGTGTCTTTTCGTTAAGTAATTCTCGTCTCCAGTGAATGATATTAATAGGTTATGGGCCCAGACACAACCTGTCAAGATGCCGAATTAGGTTGCTCAATTAAATACGGGATCGTGAGTTGAATTATTATCGTACCACTCCCGGTCGCCATTACT
>PNEQ01044808.1:0-12559 GCA_003012365.1 Medauroidea extradentata | reverse complement strand
ATTTAGGATAAATTACTTTAGGACAAACGATTTTAGGACAAACGAAATTCAAGCAACAAAACCTCGAAAAATGGTTTTAGGACAAACGAATTTAGGACAAACGCCGCACCCCCGTCTCTTAAGGTAAAGGCGCAGTTGGAACAAGTCTCTATGACGTAATTTCGGTGTGACTTCCATCACGTATCGGCCAGGCTTGTTAGTCACGGGCTAGTCCACAAAGGGGTACGAAACAGCTGCTGGCCTCTTAGCCCTCAGAAACACAGCTTGTAACAATATTACGCAAATATTCGGCGACAAATTAAAAATATGAACACAAAAATAAATAAGTAACCTTACTTAATAGTGTACGTGTACCAAGTGTGATTAAATTCCGAATAAAAATATCTTTCGTAACATACATCACTTTAGAAATAATTGTAAAAATAATTTTTTTTAATTACCAACACTGCCGAACAAAATACATATAAGT
Source organism: Medauroidea extradentata (assembly GCA_003012365.1). Lineage (NCBI taxonomy): Eukaryota > Metazoa > Arthropoda > Insecta > Phasmatodea > Phasmatidae > Medauroidea > Medauroidea extradentata. The sequence goes on along the minus strand of PNEQ01044808.1, from coordinate 12,090 downwards.
GAAGTCAGCTTACTAGGTAGTACACGTGTAACAGGCTTGATTACTTTCGGAAGACAATTTTCGTCAGATATGTCATATCATGCAATAATAATAAAACTGGTCACGATTCTGAAAGTATGGTCACGACATAAAAAAATTAAAATAGTCAATTTCTCTTATTAGTACTACATGGTTACCGAGTGTGATCAACAATGCTCAATTAGATACAATTTTAAACACGCATAGGCCTATGACAAGAGCCTAAATGCCAACTACCTTACAAGGAATATAGCCTATGAACCATTTTTATCTGTAATGTGTTAAATTAACTCGAATAATAAATAGTTTCTGGGAGATAATAAAGTGTTATTGAAAAGTTCATTTTTTAAAACGTGAAATCACAGTATAAACTAAAAACTTAAAAATCAGTGGTAATCTGTTTACTTACTAACAAACATTTCTGAAAAATGTTTCTTGAGATACTTGATGTGATCAAAAATATTGCGCTGGTTGCTATTTATAAAATATGAACATGATGTTGGCAGAATACATAAAGTCTAGTGACTGCAAGTATTATATGCGTACGGAGTTTTATGAAATTTTCTTCGCGGGTACATAAGTTTTCAGGTGAACACACATGCGCACACGCAAGCATGCTGGTAATCAGATATCTTTGCAAATGTTTAAATATTATACGGCATTACAAGATGTGTGCAATGAACAGCTGCAAGTAGTAACTAGTAGTGTTGAACGTAAGTGTTAAGATAACTGTGTCGAAACAATCGATAGCCGACCTCAATATAGCTGTTGCTTGGAACACCAAAATATGGTGCAAAAGGGTTTGAGTGATTATAGAAAGTGTATTCAATATCTGGGTGCAACATTAGATTTTTAATAAAGCCGGAGTAAGCAGACATTCTAGAAGTGCTTGGAAATTACACCGAGCATGTCACTCGTCCTATGAACAGGGGTATGCTTGACACGAAAGTGAGTTTAGAAGCTTGTATAAGACGGTATTTAGGCTGCGTGGACAGAAATGTGAAAGAGACATACATTGTCGAGGTAAACGTTATGAAGGACGAAGGCAGGAAGCGGAAAGGAAAAGACATGAGAGGCTGGTGCAGATGTGCAGGAGGAAGGGGTTGAGAAGGAATAATTTGACTGCAATATGATCGATTGTGTCTCGGCGACACGTCACTATACTCGACACCCTCTCTCCCCCTCTGCTCTATCTACTCCAGCAGTGCCTCACCCCTTACAGACCCATGCGCGCCCGCTTTTTCCTAGCTGGCAGGGAACGTTTAAAGTCCTCAGGGGTGAACCAGGCCCCAGAAGGACAAGGGAGGGGTGGTTTTTGAACGGGTTTGCGCGCGTGGGGGTGTAGAAACAGCGTGAGTGTAATTCAATGTGTAGGGAAGAGGGGAGTGTAGGTTTCAGTAGGTAGTCGAATGGGGGAGAAGAGAACTCAGAGAGCAGGGTAGGTAGGTAGGCGGGAGGCGTTGAAGGAGGGGAGGGGGAGAGGAGTGATGTGTGGGAAGGGAGGGGAGGGGATTGAATGGGGAAAAAAGAGAGAGGCATAGAATGTGCGCAGATTGCCGCGATCATCTCCTGGTCGCGACGATTATGATCTCATTTGGTTGTCGGAGGGGCGGGAGAGGGAGGAAGTAGAAGGGGTTGCTCGCGGCAAGGGTAGAGGGGGTTGGGGACTGACGGAGGGGTGGAAGGGAAGCATTCGACTGTTGTTGTGAGAGTTGCTCGCGACACGCGGCCCGCTGTCCGACTGAGCGTGTATATTCGTGCTGGCACTGTGCTCTGCTGACATCCTGGCAGAGAGCGCACTCCACACTTCAGAAGACATCTACCACATCATGTCACACGAGGACTGGTCTTGGACAACACAGGGTCGTCGCTAGTGGCCATCGCATCTCTACATCAGCTCGCCGAGGTATGTCTTCTCTTCTCTCACTCTCTTATCTACCTTCCCTCGTGGCCGGACGACTCGCCATTCTCTTCTAGTCTATGAACACTTATCACTTCTTGTGCTGTTACCAAACATGTCTTAACTCAATGTCAGTCACACCTGGCCTCCATGTATCCTACATCCCTAGGCCATCAAACTATGTCAACTGATAAATAATGTCCAATATCTGTCAGCTTTCTCACTTAGGAATAAACAATCTTTTCACGCCCTTCTAATTGCTTTCTTGTAGCGTCTCTGGTGACAAATGTTTAATATATTATCATGAAAATTCTATTTTATTAATTTGGTAAGAAATTTAATAGGCTGGTCTATATTTCAACGGCTGATAGTATTCTAAGAGGCAGGTAGCCAACGTAACAACACTAGTGTGATATTTCGTACGTAGATGTGAAGAGACGACCAGTACGAGAGTCAGCGTCGCCCTTATAACTACTGCGAGAACGCCGAGTGCCACCAGACGTTCGGCACCTGGAGGACAGTGGTTTGTGTTGTGCTAGCGTCCTTGGTTCCAGTTACTGTACATAGACACGACTAGTGTGACGAGCTGTTTCTTCTGACCCGCTGGAGACGTACCAATTACGTACAAATTCGTTATTCTTGGAATATTGACTTAATTTATTTGGAATATATACAAGAATAACGAATAAAACGATATGGCTGTTGGCATAAGTTATAGCAAAAAAAAAATAGTTTTTGTTTCTAGTCTTGGAATAAACGAAAATATTTTCTTGTTTCTCGTGGCACAGACTTCAAGCAATAAAAGCGTCGACAAGACATATGAAACTGCCGTTCACAGCTTTGTTCGTGGCGTTAGTTGCAATTGAAATGTGGGGAAACCCAAGATGTTATTATAACATTAGTTGCGGTTGAGGAAGGGAAGGTTCTGAAGGAGAGGAATAAGAGTTAGCAGGTTGCGGTGTTATAAAGCGAACACAGACTCGAAAGAAGGGTTATTCTAGTGCTATGTTCTTGCAGCTATGACATCAAGGGTACGGTAAGAAAAAAAATATTTTTTGGTTAAGAAACAACTATTCTACATTTTTGCGTTGTGACTGATATTATAATTGTTTCAGAAAGATAACGTTTAAGCGGGTTTGTTCCCTTTCCTATTTTGCCACACTTTTAAAACAAGTGGTATAGTTAGAGTTGTCATAGTTCCATACTCAGGAAATAAGCTACAAAACTCACTCACCTGATACGCATGAGCTGAATGTGTAGTGTTACTGCCAAGATGGCCAGTACACTGGAAGAATAATGCGCTAGATAGTTGCGACACACTGCAAGTACAAGACAATGTAGCATTCAGGTGTATTTTGTCGACAGGGAGATTGTTGTAGTTAGGAATATATATATATATATATATATATATATATATATATATATATGTATATATATATATATATTTATTTATTTATTTATATAATACCGAATGTGATTATTTGCCGCAATGTAATAGTTCCTTGGTGTCGTAGGCGATGTGTTAGAGAACACAAGTGCCTGTGACAAATGCAATCAGGTTATACATATATTTGTGTACTTATAACTTATTAATTCGTTTTCTTGCATTCTAATAGTTGTGCCCTTGATCTACGATAAACGTTTTCCTTGAGCGACACATGATAGTATATGATGAAATATATAAATGAAATCAAAGGTTTGAAAGCATTTGTCAACGTCACATGAATTAAGCGTAACGACAAAAGTAAAGAAAGGTAGAAGATTGGAAGAAAAGGTGATATATGAATCTTGACGAAGGAGTAACAATGTTGTAGACTGAATAGAAGCAAAAAAGTAATTGTATTTACCTTTTTTGTAGTTTGTCATTTTCGGCAAGTTTAATTTCTGATAGTAATATGTTTCGTAGTATGATTGTCTGTGTGAATCTGATAGTTGAAAAATGTAATTTCCAATTTCATTCGGCCCATGTCCATCCCCATGTAAACAATATCCTCTCGAGTAAATATTAAAATATGCGTTTCCACGGTTAGTGAGAAGACCTGATAACTTTGCGCTACAACGTAGACTGGTGTGGACAGATTGTCAGACATCTGCGATATACTTCTAGCAGTTACTTTTACAACATTGTGTGTTTGTGACGTCAGTACTATGCCCTGGCCGGCTGACAAATACACAGCGACCCTGGTTGACAATTATCGTCATCAGAGACCAAGTATAAATATATGTCAAGTATTGACTGTTATCACTGCAGCGTTCACTCCGCACTTCTCTGGTTGGTCTTAATGCGCCTGGTGTACATATGTCCGCGCGACTATCTATGAGGAAGTAATCGTATGCTATATATATATATATATATATATATATATATATATATATATATATATAAAGATGTATAATGCGATTATGTCAGGAGAGCGCGGATGCCAAACCGTTGGGCCATCACGACCGATAAATCGTCCATGGAAGGACTTGCCAAGGAAGGCACGGACCTCCACTAACGGGGTTATGTCAAGGATGAGGTGTACCGAACATCCATACCAGATCTGGCAACCCTGTGACAACGGATAACCAGAGTCGTTTCAATGATCCCTCCAGCGATGTTGGCAAATATGGGGACGGAAATTGACTATCGACTAGATGTACTATGTGCTACCATCGATACTTTTGCACCAGCTCTACATTTCTAACTTACTTCTATCGGATATTATTAATTTATGTAATCAGGAAAACGCTTTTCGTATAACCTGTATGTATGTATATATATATATATATATATATATATATATATATATATATATATATATATATATATATATATATATACACATACATACAGGTTATACTTTTAACAGTTTTCCTGTATTGCAAATATGTAACATTTAAAAATAACTTTAATTTAATTGGCAAGTAGTCAGAGTCCAGTCAATTCCTTCTTCCCCCGAGTGATGGCCAAGCAGGTGCCAGTTGCGCGGAGAACAGGAACAAACATGTCGGCTGACTGACTGTCCCTTCCCACAACTACAACTCAACTACTTCTAGTTATAATTAATAACCTACAACTCTGCAATCTACTTTCGTACCTCATTTATCTCCCGAAATATTCTAAGTAAATATCAACTTGAACATTAATCCTAACAATATTGTAGCAGTTCCTACCTTTGCAGACACATATTAATGTTGTTTTGTTACTTTTTACGTCCATACAGTAAACATTTTAATCTAATTAAATTACTGCGTAATGAATAATGTGAATGCTTAATCAGGCAAGTTTGTAGAACAAAGTTGACTCTATTTTACTACATAGAATATTTGCATTGAATTTTTGCAGCTTAAGTATAACTTCACCATAATAAATATTGCTGGTTGTTTAAAATACACTACAAAACTCTGACTGGAATTTTGATAAATTAGGAACTTCTTTTGTGAGCAAACCTAGCTCAGAATACCCAAATTCGATAAGAAACTAAAACACTGAAAACAACGTATGTCATACAAACAATTTAATAAATATAATATTCGTTATATTTCTTCTGTCAACTTATTTTGATATATACAGGCTATAGCAAATGAAAATGTGTCTACGAATTCTTACAAGATGAAGGCTAATAGTACGGACCTACGCAATAGCAACACTGTTTCATCTGAGAAAACTAAAGGTCAACCAATACGTTAGTCTAGAAAGCTAAAAGTTAAACAATAATACGTTGATGGGAAACGAGATCAGATTATCTGTAGTGAGATCGTATATATGATATATAAATACATTTATAAAAATGTCTTATTTTACAGGCGAGTATATAAAAAAACATTAAAAAATTAAGAAATGCAATTAGGCTACTAAGAAAACTAGAATGAACAGAACAATATGAATTAAGGCAATATCGCCACCAGTTGCAGCCTAGTTCAGTTCTGATTTGTCGCGCAGCTAAGAATATTTGTTATTGTGATATTAGTTCATTGAAGCGGTTGCTACCCTTGAAGTGATACAAATATGATAAACGTATTAGTATAATTGAGTACTGGAATAACTGTATTGAACTGTTACATGAATAATTGCATTGAGCAACAAAATTAAACTTTCTATTTTTGGCACACAGAAGTGTATTTTTAACATAACTTTTTGCGCTGAATTCAAATATGCAATCCGTTTATCTCCACCACCCACATTTTTTTTAGTATCAGATACGAAAATTATGAAAATAACATAAAATGGGCAAATTTTGTACTTAATTATGAAATATGATTCTTTTGAGCACAAAAAAACCACAATGGTTCATAACAGAACTTTTAATGCTGATTTAAAACATGCGAACATTTAACAACTTGAACAAATTTTACGTGACAATAATGGAGATTATAACATATACATATACTTAGTTTTGTAGTTAATATTGTAATACATTTTTAACACAAGTTTCTAAATTAATGCTCACAAAACTTTTCTTACTGACTTCAAATATACAAAATTAGATGGTTTTTTGCTATTTTAATGGAAGATTAATACAGTGTTTGTAGTAAATAAATATCAGTACATAACATAGTAAATGGAGAAACATAAACATTATGTAAAACATCAGTGCTTGTATGCAACCTTCCTCATCTACACTTAACAGACATTTTTGAGCCGTCCTTCATTTCAATGTCATTGTACACCGCATTTTCATTTGAGAGTTTCTGAATTTCCTAGTGAATGCTCGTCACCCACTGTATCTGGACAACGGGAAGCAATCAATTAAACAAAGAAAATTTTCAATCATATCTTACCTAAAATGTTGTGCTTGTTCTTTTCCTTCCGAGTTTGCCATCTGGAACATCTCTCTTCTGTGTCCAACAGAAATCTAAAAGCATTCTCCTGCTTCATCTTCCCTGATACCGATTTCCATGACAGATATTTGCCGGTGAAAACGTTCCACTTACATATCCCAGGCAGTCGAGAAAGAAATCAACGTGCGAGTATAGGAAATTTAATTTTTAGTGACATATTACACTTCATTTGTTTGTATGTTTGTAAAAAGTTTACTCAGAATTTCACTATACACAGGGGACTAACGATTTCCTAAGAAATTTTGCACAACACTTTTCAATGCACTTAATGCAGATTTTCAACTGGATTCAGCTTCTCTTTCAAATATAAAAACCCTGAACCATTCTTATCCATAGCCTTAACAACATTTTTGAAAATTCCCAATTTAATATGCAATGGCGGCAGAATAAGCCGGTCAGAGCTAACAACTGCAGGATGTGCAACTTTTTTTTGTCCACGCAGTACTGATTCGCGCTTCGGCCATTCCTTTTGAATGTACTGCTTAGTCCTGTCCCTACTGTCCCACTCGCACAAGAAACAGCAAAATTTAGTGTTGCCAAGGTGCAAACCTGTCAACAGCGCAATTACCTTCAGATCACAGCATACAGTCCAAAGATACTTGTCATATTAAACTTTTTGTAACTAAATTTTCAGGTTTTCATATGATTCCTTCATGTTGGTTGATTAAGCCAATGTCACTGAAATATAATTTTTGTCACTATGCAATAGAAGAACCTTTAAACTGGTTTTAGAAGAATCAATGAAAAGTCTCCATTCTGAAGTTACATGTTCATGATCAAGTTATTTCATTAAAGCATTAACACCATTGCAGTAAACTAACATACCTTCTACAGAGAATAAATGTTCAAATTTTCGTGGCGGTTACGAAAGGAATACAATTTGTATCTGTATGTAACAGATTCCAACCTTTGAGACGAGAAGCCAAAAGCTCTCTGTTATTTTAGAAAACGTTAAAAATCACGGTCAATGCAATTTAATTGACCTTGAGTTTTAAGGTATGGTTCACTCGATGATGTGCTTGCAAGAAAAGTGTAATTTTCTTCTACTCCTGAATTTACTTTTCACAATATTCATCTTGCACAGATACATGTGCTGGAGGTTGTGTGACAGGTAAACCCTTACTGTGTGGTACAGGCCTCACAGCAGATGACAATTCTGGGTACTTTACTGTGTGCTTTCACTTACCACTAATTCCTTTTATCGTAGCAAGACAGAAGTAACAGTCAGACAGTGATCTTTCAGTTCACGCCACACCGTGGGAACTGCAAATGTCATGTGACGAGAACCTTGGTCCGATCCTGTCAAATGTTTCACACAGGTTGAACAGCAGATATGAGGAGCCCAGTTCTCATCTTTATCACCTACTTTACACCCAAAATACAGTCCATCACATTTTTTAACCATCAGTGTCTAACTGCGTCATTGTGTTTTAAATGTTGCTTCTCCACACACATAGCAGAAGCTATTCGGATCACAGACACACTTTCTCGACATATTTACGACACAGCAAATGTTCCGTCCATACCGGATATATGATTATAAACACGAAACACATGCTTACACAGCAAGCGTCTCAGGTACACTGACGCAACGACAAGTCCATACACTCTACAAGCCATGGGTGTGGACTAATCGCCAGGCGTCATGCTACTTTGTCAGTAACTTGAGACTATCACTGCACCACAAGTGCCGGTGTAGTGGGTCATCCTGTGCGGAATCCTGTTTTTGTTTCATGTCTCACACTTTACTAGTTTTCCCCAGAAAAAATCTGCTCAACTAGTTCAAAGGCATACAGGACGTTAAACATGATAGTCCTGATAAGTCAACATTTTTTTGAATATATGTTTTTCACGTCAGAGGAATAACATTAAGGTTGATCAAGTCTATGTTGAATCATATAGACACAATATTTTCTGATTCTCATTAATGTGACAGTTTAACTCGGATGTTGATTAAAGCAATATAAACGTGTCAGCAGGTTTTACGGAAAAAAGCGTGTTTGATACGAACATATATTTAACATTTAACAGTGTTTATTTCAGTGTGTGAAATTATATATATCCATTTCAGTTTTAAACATTGTTCATTTTATGTTTCCATACTTGCCTCTTAAAAAACTTTGCAAGTTGTAAAATGTTCGCATATTTTAAAACAATTAAAACTTCTATTAAGAACACCTACGGTTTTTCTTGACTGCTTTAACTATAAAAATTCATAGATTTCATAACTTCCGTATCTGTCACTTATGAGGTGTAGAAAATCAGAGTACAAATTTGCAATCAGCGGGAAAAGTTCTGTTAGGAACACCAATTGTCTTTCGTGTGTCAAAAACTTGTTGCTTAGTGTTGTTTGATACGCATCCTGTGACCGGAGCCTACGAACTGAAATTCAAGATCGAGGCTAAATAATCAAAGCAATTCCAAAATTAACAGCAATATATTTATTGTTTTTTGAGCGAAACATTAATTTCACGGCCATAATTGCTGTGGTTAGAGGCTCATATTTCAAAAGGATTAATGATGAATTGTCTTAAACGTAACCTTGGGGAGTAAAATGATATTTATATATTAAAACGTGGTAGTGTTCTATTGTTAGTTTAATTTTTTACTTGGTGTGTATTTATGTTTTTTTTATTCATTAATAGTTTACCAAATCAAGATAACCGTTACTTAAGAAATCTTCTGATTTATAAGCAGCAGAGCCGAAGTTAATGGTTCAATATTGCAACTGCAAAACACCTTACTTCAGTAAATAAACGTCTAAAGTACGTGAATTTGCAAATGGTTTGGTATGGAAATAAATAGCCACCAAAGAGTTGAGTTTAAACGAGATCATCGAAATGTAACATGACACTAAAGAGCATCTGTCTACATTAAGATTAGAATCATAATGATATGAGCATCAACTAGCTTTCTAGTGAATGTGAACATAATTCATGTACGCAAAGGTAAGTATAATTACTACTTCAGAGAGTGGTAACTTGAGTTTCTATTCACCGTTATTCTATTAAACAGTATTTTAAACAATGCATTTGTAAGAATAAATTAATTATACCACATCAAAGTTGCTAAAAGTTTTATGACCACAAGAATTATTCGCAGACATTCTCTGATTATGTTGAAGTCATCATCTGCTATTTATGAAAAGCTCAATGTAGTAAATATTGAGGAGTTAATAGTATTCTCTAATATGTAATTTGGTTTCGGTTGCACATTACTTGTTCTCTTAAGAAGTTCCTTTAATTAAAATTTGAAACAATTGATATTACTTTCTTTGCAGCTGTTATTTCAGAAATATATTATCATTTACAGTTGTGAAAATGTTTCTATATTCGACGGTTATTTGGAGCAGTAATTAGCTTTAGAACACTAATTCAGTTTAAGGGATTAAAATTACAGCTAATTAATAGTAATTTGAATTTCTTCTGAGAAGTGACGAAAAGATTCATCTTCAATAAAATGCAATTTTCAAGCAATGAAGTTCGTCATCAATAAAGCGCAGCGGAAATAAAAATTTCATTAAAAGTTAATAGGATAAATTATAACATAGGAGCCTTTCAAGTTAATTTAGCGACGCTTATCTTCCATTTCTATGAAAGCTTAAGCATTTTGTTTTAATTTTCAAATTTTAGTATCTACAATATATTAGCAAACAAATTCACTATTTGAGTTCTATGATTTTGTTACAAATAACAGGTTAGAAATATACATTTCAATGTTTATGAAAAATCAAATTAAAAACCGGACCAAAAAATAGCATCAATGATGATGACAGTTATAATTCTTTTTTTTCTTTATTTACAAAAATATTAAAGTGCCAGCCAAACAGTCTTACTAGACCACAGCAGGTAGACACTGCATTCAATACAAAACAAAACAGTACATGACAGGATATGAAACGTATTAATTCCGTAATGATTGTTATGAACCCAGTGAAATTTATACAGTTGTAAATTTGCAATGTAAGTAAATTGTGTTAACATATTATCACATTGCGGCAGTACAGAAATCTGTAGAAAATATTTACAACTTTCATCTACATTTAATAAATTACATCTAACAATGTTTTGAGACAATATAATTTTTATCAAATAGATCAAAGATAAACAAATTTTGTTGACATGCTTAGTACAACGTTCGAATATTCTTTCAGATTTACCAGAAAGAAACATTTCAAAATAAGTTATATATCAATAGCAACTCCTCTTTTCTTTTAACGAATGCGTATTGTATCTACTCAGAACTTCATTGTAATTAAAACCCGTTTCAACAACGTAATATCTTTCATATATATTATTCTAAAAACTTTAATCTGTACATTTTCAAGGTGCTTAGAATCTGTTTCCGTTATGAAATTCCAAACAACGGAGCAATATCTTCTATATATATAAAAATGAAAGGTGACTGATTGACTGACTGACTGACTGACTGACATATCAAACTGCAGCCCAAACCACTGGACCTAGAATCGTGAAATTTTTTGTGGGTGTTCCCTTCAGGTCGTAGGCGAGCACTAAGAAGGGATTTTTCGAAATTCGACCTCTAAGGGAGTGAAAAGGGGTGAAATGTGTTTCCGAAGAAACTTCGATAGAGCTCGAACCCGACGGCCTATCATCGTGATTTTTACTTTAATAGAACACTCATAAAAATGCATATTAGCCAATTTAAGGATTTTTCGAAGTTCAACTTTTAAGGGGCTGAAAAGACGTTAAATGTGTTTCCAATCAACTATCGATATCTATCGAACCCTTCGGGATAGAGAGTTGATATTCACTTCAAAATATTGCTTACGTAAATACCCAAAAAGTAGTTTTAGGTTTCTTTGAAATTCGACCCCCAGACAGTAAAAAGGGGCAAAATGTGTTTTTAATGAATCGTCTTTATCTTTGAAACACAATTGGCTATCGTCGTGATTTTAACTTTAATTGGTTACTTTTACAAATATCTATGGCAGGACTCAAAATCGTTTCGATATTCTTTATTTAAAGGGGTGAAAATACGTGAAATATGTTTTCGATTATCCTTCCATATCTATCGAATCAATCGAGATATCGAAGTACTCTTTGCTTTAAATTGGTGCTTTTCTAAGTATCCCAAGTACCATTTAAAATATATTTTCCGAATTCGGCCCTAAACTGGTTAAAAATGCGGTAATATGAGATTTCGACTCACATTCGATATATATCGATCCCATAGTTTTTTATATAGCGACGTGATTTTTGTTTAGGATTGATGCTTACTCAAATACCTAAAAAGTAATTTCAGGAATTTTCAAAATTCGCCACCTAAGGACGTGAAACGGGGTGAAAAGTGGTGAAAAGCGTTTTCAATTAATCGTCGATATATCT
>PNEQ01044807.1:0-28751 GCA_003012365.1 Medauroidea extradentata | reverse complement strand
AAGTACTATTTTTTCATAAAAGTTCAGCTATGCATGAATATCCGCTACTGTAGGATTATTTTATACACAATTACAAAAAGCGATAACTATTACAGGTGTATGTGAAGCGCTAACATACAGTCCTTAGTTCGAAACTAATACATTTACTATTATATCCGAGATTAAGTCTTTACTACCGTGCCTACTGTGATAAGGAGTTAATGCTAAAGGTCAGATGCCTGCAATGTAAATACCGGCCTCGCATTACCTAATGCTTTAAGCATCGTTCCTTAATCTAGTTAAACACTTGATTAATGTTCTGCTAGTTTGTGACGCGACTAGAATAAAGCTGACGGGAAAGTCGTGTGTGTCACAGACGGCCAGTACAAATACCGTCGACTTTAACACCAAACCGTATTTCCGTAACATATTAATATTTCCCATGAGTTATTTTTCAATTTCGTAAAGCCTATACACGGGTGAATTAAGAGAACAAAGTAGAGTGTACGCTCGCGATGACTTAGTCCTGGGTTCGGGGCTCGAAAACCATATGAGTTTATTTCCTTTTATCACCGATTATAGTTGCGGTTTTTTAAACTAGCCTATATACTTATTACGGATATTCAATTAACTTTCACACTATAGAGAAGGCGAAGACCCGTACGTAGAGCGATGTAAAATGCTGTCAAAACGTAATTTCGCCTGCTGGGAAAACGTCCTGTTGTACATTATGACGTATAAATCGCTTTGTACTGACTACAAATTAAATTATACCTTTGGTTTCGAGTATCTACCCCTCTACTGTAATGTTTGTCGGTCTCTACCATGTAAATACACGTTAGCATCTTGTCGAACCACACATACTACCGCCCGAGTTCTTTCTCCCGTCACTGTTATTGTGTCCTGAAAAATAAAATTTACTATCGGGAAGACTAAAGCTAACAGTAAAAGATGTTGAGTCGTGTTACTGTTTCAGAACTATTCCTCTCGCGTTCTTTGCATGTACGAGTATTCAAACTAGTACCTACCGGCTCGCGAGTCTCAAGAGAACTTATACCAGTTCGTTGATTTATTTATCATCACAACTAACTATTACAGAGATCGCTATCGAATAAAGTCCTGACCAAGAAATATTTGTTCAGATTCAAAGAAAACAACTTTTATAGGCGTATTACAAGTATTTTTTTTAAATTATATTACATAATTAATCCGGACTACATCACATTCAGGGTGCTCTATACAATGCGAATAATATATTTTTTTTTTTCGTAAGGCAAGTTCTTTACCATTTTTAGCATAAATAAATCTGTAATTCGGTACCGTGCGCACCCAGTACATTAATAAAAATTTCGTGAAAAACAGGACCTAACACGTGTACATACATCTGACTGTATGAGACCTCTGTTTATAAGTCAGAGGCTATGAATGCTAGCAAAATGAACATACAGTGTACGAAATAAGTAAATAGTGAGGGTTAATAATCAGTCGCACGAGGTGCCATGTTCAGTTACTGTTTTCTTTGTCGTTCTAGTACTAGCTCTATACGCACAGTCTACTTCAAGTGCTTATTAAGTGAGCTTCGTTTAAGCCCATCACGCTATTTTAGCTATAGAATAGTGTATACATCAAGATTTTAGGTTAGGGTAAAGAGCAACCAGAGATTTAAGGTTAGATTTTGCCTGGTTTGTAGAAGAACGAACTAGCGTACTGGAAGGACCGTATTCTTCGTTTAACATTATTTACTGTAAGTTCTGTGGTAAAGTCTTTACTTTGCGAAATAATACACTGAGATATTAGAAGATCTGTTACTTCAATCCACGATATGAAGAGTGTCTGGTCTGTGAGCGGTGTGGTGTAACAATCGCTCGCAAAGGCAAGTTGATTAAGCACTTACGTACCTGTAATGGCAACGTCAAGAGAGAAGTGTCTACCTGCTATATGTATCGCAAGAAGCAGTTCGCTTAATCTCACAATGCTCGTCGAAATGAGGCAGATTGTGAGCATAATATGGAAAGAAATCTGCTGAAGTGCAACTACTGCAGTGCCTAGTTCACTCGTCTTGACAATCTGGCCAGGCACACGAAGATCTGTAAGGGTAAATTAGCACGAACAGCTCAGAAAAAGCTACGTGAGTAATACCTGGAACCTGCTCGGTCGTCCTGTTCCAGGACGCCATCAACCTACCCTAAAATCGTAGTAGGGTCTGGTATGACAGTACAATTTAGGATCGTCAATGTGGAAACTGCGTTCCGTGGGAATGTGAAGACTTATATGTACGTATGGAAACATCATAGTATACAGCAGGTAAAAATAAAGGTAATAACCGTGGAGCCCTTAAATTCTTGCTGGAATGAGATTATGTGAAGCCAGGACAAATCGATGATATCGGTGGAGGGTATGGGAACATGTGTAGGGACATGTTTGCAGGGTTTGGAGAAATGTGTGGAGGGTGTGGAAATATGTGTAGGAACATATTTGCAGGGTCTGGGGACATGTATGAAGTATGAAAATACCTGTGATGGCATGTGAGGTGCTTGAGATGATTGCGGAGCAGGCGTAGTTGTGTGCGGAGCAGTGCGGAGCAGGTGTATTTGTGTGCGGAGCAGTGCGGAGCAGGCGTAGTTGTGTGCGGAGCAGGCGTATTTGTGTGCGGTGCAGGCGTAGTTGTGTGTGGAGTGGGCGTATTTGTGTGCGGTGCAGGCGTAGTTGTGTGTGGAGTGGGCGTATTTGTGTGCGGAGCAGGGGTAGTTATGTGCGGAGCGGGTGTATTTGTGTGCGGAGCAGGGGTAGTTATGTGCGGAGCGGGCATATTTATGTGCGGAGCAGTGAGGTACAGGTGTGTTTATGTGAGGTACCAATAGGTTTATGTGAGGTGTCAGCTGATTTGTGTGAGATGACAGCTTATTTATGTGAGGTGTCAGCTGTTTTATGTGAGGTGCCTTAAGTACGATGTGTGGAGGGTTATGGGGACATGTGTGGAGGGTGTGAGAGCATGACATGTGGGGACATGTTTAAAGGGTGCATGGAGCATGTGGAGAGTACATGGAGCCATGCACAACATTAGTGATATTTGTGTAGAGGGTGTAGTTTCGTATGGGTAATGCACAGTCTTGTGAGGTGCCTGCGGTGCTAACTGCGGTGCCTGCGGTGCTTTGTGCGGTGCTAACTGCTGTGCCTGCGGTGCTTTGTACGGTGCCTGCGGTGCTAACTGCGGTGCCTGCGGTGCTATGTTAGATGCCTACATAGTCGTGTGAGGAGTGTACATAGGTGTGTGGGGGGATGGTTGTTAAGAGTGTAGAGACACGGACGGAGGGTGTGATAACATGTGTGGGGACATGTTTGATGGGTGTGGGGACATGTGGTGAGTGCGAGGAGTCATTCACAACATTAGTGATATTTTTGTATGTGCGAGTTTGTGGAGATGTGTGCGGAGCCTGTAGTGCTTTGTGAGGTGCCTGCAGTGCTATGTTAGATGATTACATGGTCGTGTGAAGAGCACGCATAAGAAGTCTACATATGTGTGTGAGGGGACGGTTGTGAAGAGTGTTGAGACATGGGCGAGGGTGTGGGAACATGTTTGAAGGGTGTGGGGACATCGTGTGTTTGCGAGGAGTCATTCACGTCATTAGTGATATTTGTGTAGAGGGTGTAGTTCTGTATGGGGAATGCATAGTCTTGTGTGGAGCCTGTGGTACTATGTACGAGTTTGTGGAGATGTGTGCGGAGCCTGCAGTGCTTTGTGAGGTGCCTGCAGTGCTATGTTAGATGCTTACATAGACGTGTGAAGAGTATGTTTAGTTGTGTAAGGAGTGTACATAGGTGTGTAAGGGAATGTTTGTGAAGAGTGTAGAGACATGGGCGGAGGGTGTGGAAACATGTGTGTGGACATGTTTGAAGGGTGTGTGTAAAGTTATACGCATACATGTCCTGTGAGAATGTATGTTAAAAGGCAAAACAGACTCCAGAAATGTGTGATAAAAAAGAAAATTGCCTTTGAGGACTACATAAGGGCTCTGAACAGAGAGAAGGTTATGTGAGTAACTGTATATAAAATCTGATTATGGAAGAAGCATTTATATTCCGAGTGTAGTAACAAACTGGAGCTTAACAGACTAGACGAAACGTGATGTATGTTCGAAGATGGAGTGAACCCTCTACCACATAATACTCTGGCTAATGGAAAGTCGTGTTCATTATATCCCTCCCGACAGTGTCATACATCCTGACTACACTGAGAAGATCCGCACAATAAGCTTAAACGATGTTATCTGACAAAATTTAGTGCCTAAAGCAACGCCCATACTGCTAAAAGACTGCAATGAAGAGAGGCTTGTTACACTACTAGTAGCTACAAGAATTAGCAGTGACGAGAATGTTAGCGAAGAAATCACGATACTCCCTAAGATTACATCGTGAAACTGGTTAAGGAACATCACTGCATCGTTAAGGATAGTTACAGATATACAGTAGACCCGATGTCTCACAACAGTTCAAGAATGTTATCTATACAATAGTTCTGACACCTATTGAAAAACCTCAGGTATTTTAGATTCAGAAAAAAAATTCAGTAGGAGTTTAACACGAATAGAATTTCAAAGTTCTAGTTACAGTCGAAAAATCAAATAAATAGCATATTGAACGCAATCATCTACGTACAAGGAAATACCAAAGCACTAAAAGTTACTCTGGGACACTAGAAATCACACACCAAAAGGTCAACGTGCAAGAAAAATATCACAAAGTCATATATTTAAACGAAAAAAACAGTCTTTTAAAGCCTAACATAGAAAACCGACATATAAAATCCGAGAGGGAGAGAGATGAGAAAAGGGAGGGAGAGATGAGAGCGGATCGAGAGAGAGGTTAGTGGCGTGAGAGAGAGAAAGGTGGAGACAGATGGAGGGGAGCGAGAGATGAGAGTGGATCGAGAGAGAGGTTAGTGGTGTGAGAGAGAGAAAGGAGGAGAGAGGCGGAGGGGAGGGAGAGATGAGAGTGGATCGAGAGAGAGGTTAGTGGTGTGAGAGAGAGAAAGGTGGAGAGAGGCGGAGGGGAGGGAGAGAGAGGAGCTTGGTGAGAGTTAGAAGGGGAAGGTGAAGAGAGAGATAGAGAGCACATGTAAATCCATAAAGCAAAAAAAAAAAATGTGATATAAAAATGTTAAAAGGCGATACACACATTAAAAAGTAGTACAAGACATACATACAAGGGAAAACAAGTGTTAGGTTAAAGGAAGAACAGTGATAAGGTTAGACATGTGACTTGTTAGAAGGACATGTTAGGTTAGATTAAGTTAGGTCAGGTTAGATACAGGTAAAAAAATCAAATAAATAACATACTGTACACAATTATCTACATACAAGAAAATTACTTAAACCAAAGTATCAGTAGGTACTGTGCGACACTGGAAACCACATTCTAAAAGTTCAACTTACAAGAAATTAAATGAAAAACATAATATTTAAAAAAACGAAAAAATAAACATTGGAGGCTTAACTCAGAAATCTAAACAGCAAAATGTGATGTCTGTGAGGGAGAACGAAGGAGGTGGAGAGAGAGAGGAGGGTGGAGAGAGATGACGATGGTTGAGTAAGAGAGAGAAAAGGAGGGTGGATGGTGAGGAGGATGGTGAGAGAGCAAGAGAGAGAGAGAGGATGGTGGAGAGATTGGAGGGTGGGGAAAGAGAGAGAAGCATTGTGTAGGGACGGAGAGCAGAGGTGTGGAGGGAGTGATAAAAATACTTAAAAGCAGTACATGAGTTAAAATAAGTAATACAAGACAGACATATAAGGGAAAATAAGTGTTTGCTTAAAGGAAGAACAGAGACAAAGCTAGAAATGTGACTTGTTAGAAGGACAGGTCAGGTTAAGTTAGGTTAGGTGGGTGGAGGCTTAACCCAGAAATCTAAACAGCAAAATGTGATGTCTGTGAGGGAGAACGAAGGAGGTGAAGAGAGAGAGGAGGGTGGAGAGAGATGAAGATGGTTGAGTAAGAGAGAGAAGAGGAGGGTGGAAGGAGAGGAGGGTGGTGGGAGAGGGAGAGAGAGAGAGGATGGTGGAGAGAATGGAGGGTGGGGAAAGAGAGAGAAGCATTGTGTAGGGACAGAGAGCAGAGGTGTGGAGTGTGTGATAAAAATACTTAAAAGCAGTACACGAGTTTAAAAAAGTAATACAAGACAGACATATAAGGGAAAATAAGTGTTTGCTTAAAGGAAGAACAGAGACAAAGCTAGAAATGTGACTTGTTAGAAGGACAGGTCAGGTTAAGTTAGGTTAGGTGGGGTAGCGCTCCTAACGATGATACTTGGAAATGAAGACGGACTGAACCATTAGTACATACAGCACTAACGCTATCTAACTGACGACACTGGAACCAAGAGGATTGGTGTAGCTACTAGTTGTCCTGGTGGAAAGACTCAGCACCAAAGTCCTAATAATCAACACCACCTAGGAGACGATCAGTAACTACTTGCAGCCCGACCTAGAGGTTAGCTATGGGGAAATGTGCTCACGAGAATGATACTTAAAATTACCTATAGAGTTGCGCCATGCTGCAACACCAATATGATGTCACATCTCTGGAATGTGACAACTAATGTAATGGAGGAGTGTGGGGGAAGTACAAAGGTTAGTATTGCGCCATACTGCGACACATGTATGTGCTGACTCCGGGAGGAGGGGAAGGTGGTACAGGATGACATCATGGTATGGAGGGGAGGAGTGTCACGGGATAAGCGCGTGATTCGCATGCATGTAGTGACTTGGGAAGAAAGGTGAAGGTCAAAACAGGTTGGTAATGATGAGGGGAGCGGGAGGTGTCTGCTATTGACTTGAGTGTAAAGTATGGTGGGGCAGTAAGGAAACCCCATCTTGGCATATATTGTTTGTTATTATTTTCTAAATTTAATCGAAAATAAAAAATTTCTGTATGAGGTGTGAGTGGGGGATGGTAGGAATGTAGATTAGAAAAGTATTCGGACGACTCGGAGGAGACCCCAATACTTTATTGAATTTATTGGAAATCGTTCGGAAACAGCTAGGGAGTGAGGTGGGGGAGCTCGCCTAGGTGTGATATAGTTAATTACTTAAATTAATTTTGTTAAAGAGATGTTTTATGTTATGAGATGTGAGTGGGATGTGTTTAGAATGTAAAATCGAAATAATTTCGGAAGACTCGGAGAAAACCCCTATACTTAATTGGGTTTATTGGAAATCGTTCGGGAATAGCTAAGATCGGAGTCTGGGTTAGGTTATTAGTATGAGAGAGAGTGGGGGAGCTCATACAGGTAAGGTATAGATATTTACTTAACTTATTTTTACTAGAAATATATTTTTACAATATGAGGCATAAGTGGGGGTTGGTAGGAATGCGAATTAGAAAAAATTTCGGAAAACTCTGAGAAAACTTCTATAGTTTATTTGATAGAATTAATTGACAACAGGTATCCTGGACAAGATGGATTCTGGAAACATAATTGCCGATGAGAAATATTGCTCATTCAGGCTTCTTATTGCTCCTTTTCAGCCTCCTCCAGCCTGATTGAGCAATACGGTGTTTTTGAGAATTTTTTTAGTTTTCCGGGAAAATGTTGAGGGAAATTCGGAAAATTTTGAGGGAAAAACGGGAAATTTTGAGGGGAAACGGGATATTTTTTGATTTTGAGGTAAAAAAAGAGAAATTTTGAGGTAAAAACGGGGAAATTATTTCATCCAAGATGGCGGCGGTGACGTCATCAGTGGTTCCTACTCCCCTATCCCCCATCCCCTTGTCCCAAACTCCCCTAAATCTATCTACTCACTACACACGGGACGTATAACTACAATGACAGACGGACGCTATATTGCTAATTACCAATGTACACTACACTTTACACATTAAAATTACAGGGGGCATTATCTGTGTTACAAAAATAAGTTATGTGGTTAGTTTCTCAAATGTCTCATCTCGTATCACGTACACGTTTTATTTCATTAATTAAATGTAAAATGTCAGTATTGGTCTGAAAGTCACTAACAAACTCCATCCACATATTACATATTAAAAATTAAACTAATCATACGTGCAACGTATGGTATACGAGTTTTCGTAAGTGGGTGGGCCACAGTAAAGTGTAAGCCTAAATTTGTGTTTATTGTCAACATTGTAGAAAGTATTTGACGTGGAACAATGATATGTATGGCCATGTATAATTGGACGATTATGTATAACCTCTGCGATTCCCGTCGCTGCCATCACAAGTTAACATTCCAAAACAAATAAGGGTTGCAATTCTGACGTTGTGTAAACTTTCGTGATGCTGAAGACTAATTGGTCAATGTTTATTGGTCAGCACGCTAACTCTGTGTAAGTAATTTGTCGTGTGTCACCCTTCTAAACGTTGCCGTTCGCGAGGAATGTGCATAAGGGTTGCAATTTATGTACCTGGCATGGAAGCAACACACATCACGCTCAATGTCATCAGGTGTGGAATCACATTACATATGTGGCAGGTCCACAAATGCATTGAACAGGCATGGTGTGATGTTAATGTATGCTGTATTCGTTACATAAGAACAATTTCGTAAAGCCACGATGTTATGGCGATAAGATTTGTACTCCATTTGGTTTCAATGCCTTATGTGCACATCTGAACATCTGCTTCATGGTCAGTGATTGGATATTCTAACTATTTCTTGTCGTGGGTTCTACTGGCGAATCACAAACGTGTGGTGAAATAATAACAGTCTTCAGATTGGTCTAGTCAAATGGGAAACGTGTCTGAGCAAAGTCACACTGCCAATAATCATGACGCAGAGCTGCCGATGTGCACCTAAGGCAATGAAACAAAATGATGCAAAAATCTTTCCACGACAAAATTGTGGCTCTAAAAATTGGCACAATGTCGCGAAAATACTAAATGTTTTAAAAGACAATGTAAATGCTGGTGAAATGTTGACATGTTCCAGTGTGTTGAGATGTGTGCATTCGGATAATGAAATCTAGACTGACAAAGATATTATGGTTGGTGGAGGAGCTACACTTGTTCGTTGACACGTTTGTTTCTTTATTATCCTCCAGCCAAGCACACTAAATATAATTAAACAATAAATTGGGTAGATGTTCTTAGTCCTTATAGGAGCTGTTTAAATTGCTGACCATCAACTTCGCTGCACAGGTCACAATGAAACAGCAAAGACTTTCGGACCCTTCCAAAAACTTCTGGCTTCTGGCGGATGGACTCAAATGCATTACCTATTCTCGCTAGCACGTCTTCTTCACTATTGACTGGCATGTCGTATACTAATGATTTTGCATGCCTGCAAAAAAAAAGGCATGAGGTCAAGGGAACGGGCGGGTCAGGCAATGGATCCACCTCGACCAATCCAGTGGTCACGATATACCGAAACGAGATATGCTCGCACATTCCGGGAAAAATGTGCTGGGTTGCCATCATGCTGAAACCACGCATGCATTCTTACATAAAGTGGAACATCCTCCAGTATATGTGGTAGCGTGTACTCAACGAAGTGACGGTACACCGCATCATTAAGTCGTGGAGGTAGACGAAATGGCCCAATTGGATTGTTATACAGTATACCCGCCCACATGTTTACAGAAAACTGCTCCTGATGGCTTTGTATGCTGGTACTGTGTACGTTATCTTCCGCCCATATGTATTAAAATTACCATCGCGTGAAAAGCATGCCTCGTTCGTCCACAGAATGGAGCAAGAAAAACAATGCTGAATATTACACTGCTGTAGGTACCACTTAGCGAATCGTACCCGTCGAGGATAATCGGCTGTACCAGCCGCTTGTAGGCTACCGTATGCAGATGATACGAACGCAGTTATTGTTCTCGAAGAACCTGACACACAGTACTTTGTCTGGCATGCATTGCACTGGCAACGGCATGGTTGCTGGTGGATAGTGTCTCTCCGATAGCAGCAAGGACCTCCTCTTCTAACTGTATCGTATGCACTCGACGTCCGCACACTGAATCATGTTTCCGTACTACGACTGTTCCTGTATCACGTATGCGCTGGTCAATGGCAGCAAACGTGGAGGGGTAAGGTACCTCCGTCCTGGAATACTTATTAACATACGTCCTGCATGCTTTTCTGCTGCATACCTGTGCTGCACCATACACTAATTGCATGTCCGAAAGTTCCGCCCATGTGTACATTTTGCAAGAAAGGCACTCAAAAAACTCTACACCCACGAGATGGTGTAAGCAGTATCGACGCAGTGATACCATTTCCAAGAAGACGGCCTCTATGTGCGCCAAGCAGGTGTGTTAGCAGTCAAGTGGGCATGCCAGCCGGCAGATTTACGAACACAGTTTTACGGGTATCCAACAGTTGCCTCGTAATTCCGGTTGCCCTCCAAGCAAATATAACTAAGCATTGCCTGATGTGTGTTGTTTGGATGCCAGATGTAATAACACAACGGCCACCAGTATGCGAATTCCTTGCGTACAGCAGGATTTAGAGGGGTAACACATGCCTAAATAACTGTGCATAGATAGCGTGCTGACCAAATCATCCATAAAAATAGGCTTCAGCATCACGAAAATTTATGCAAAGCCAGGGTTTCAACCCTTATTTGTTCTAGTATGTAAACTTGTGATAGCAGCGATGGAAATCGCAGAGATTGTACATAGTCATCCAACTACACATAGTCATACATGTCACTGTTCCATGACAAATAATTTCTGCAATGTTTACAATTAACACAGGCTTAGGCTTACACTTCAAGGTGGTCCACCACCTCACGAAACCTCGTATACCATAAGTCGCACATATTATTTGTTTTAATTTTTAATAAGGAGTATGCGGGTGGAGTTTGTTGGTGATTTCCAGACCATTACGAACGTTTTACATTTAATTAATGAAAAAAAACGTGTATGTGAAACGAGATGAGAGATTTGAGAAATTACTTCCTTAACTTCATTTTGTAACTCAGATAACGCCAACTGTAATTTTAATGTGTAGGGCGGTAAATATTAGTTATGCAGCATCCGTCCTTCATCATAGTTAAACGTTCCGTGTAGTGAATTGCCTACCTGACAGGCCACGAGCTTTCTGATTTGAATAATGTCACCACTGATTTCTCACAAACTGTACACCTGATGGTGTTCGGACAAGACGACCTTTTTTTTTTTTGTTAATTTTAACGTGCAGCATGATAAATACATAAAATAAATCTCTTACAAGTGTTCCTTAATAAGTTTCATGTAAACTCTGGGTGGCAACCCCCGTTTCCACAATGAAGGGGTTTTATCTTTCCAATCACATTTCCCGAGGTGAATGATCTCCATTATACGAAACATGATTCGCTTATTTGTTGCTTAGTTGCAAATATTTTTTAAAATATTTTGTATAAATAATTTCAAAATGCGTTTTTTGGGGGCACAGAGCTCACTTTATAATCAATTTCGGTAAAAGTGGTATTTACATTTTTGTGTTATTTTTTCCTTCGGAATCATTTGCTATAAAGTGATAAATTCGTATCATACAAAATTATATTTTACTCAGTGCTAGTGTCGTCATAGTAAATTATGTATATTAAATACCAATGTCAAATATTTCGACAATTATTGATAACTATATATATGAAATATATATTTTGTTAATATTGCAATTTTTAATTTGGTAATGTATATTTTAAAATCCTTTGTGAAATATACCGACCGTAACAGATAATTATGTATTTAATAATTTAATAAGTCGCAAAATATACATATGGAAGTTACGTTAAGTCTAAACATCTGCTTTATATATATATATATATATATATATATATATATATATATATATATATATATATATACGATTTACACCTGCTCTGATTCGACTGTTTCATAGCTCAGCTGCATTGGTCCATGACCAGTAATGTAATGTTCGACGGTTAGAATTCTATTTCCTCCTAGGCGTTAAATGTTAGGAATTCAAAAATGAACTCTCCATATGATGCGTACAATATCGCCTTACCTACCGCTTGAATGTGATTCTCATTGAAGATTGAAGAAATTTTAGTCAGACTTGAACATTTAGGTTCTTAACCCTGGTGAGGGGTAGCATTGTGTGCGTATAGAGCAGCGCTGGAATGAAGGGGCAGGGAAAAAGGGAGATCCCCGAGAAATCCCGCTGACCAACAGCATAAAACGGTACGAATCCCACATGTGAAAATCTGGAGCCCGACCCCGCCATGAAAGGAACCTGGGATGTGATTCTTGCACCACTAGCAGTCAGTAACAGAAACAGTCATGACATTGACCAGTACCTCTAGCAGGCGAGAGAAAATTGTGGCCAGTACTAACGCTGCTCGTAGCAAACAAGAAAAATACGGACGAATACAACATTAATAGCAGCCCGCAAATTATACGTGAGTGTCACCACCATACCCAAAAACTGTTTGCCACAAAACGAAGTATCGTAGCTGACACATGCAAATTAGTAACGAAATACATATCAGTAGAAGGAAATAGCCGATTCGGGCACAGCGGCTGGCGGCTGTGGTTGTGTGGTTGACCTTGACCTTTGACCTTGACCTTTGACCCCATTACATTGACCTTTGACCCTGTGACCTTGACCTTTGACCCCTGTAACCCGACACCCCACCACCATATTGTTTCCAACCGCCATCTTGTTTCTGGCCACCATCTTGTTTCCAACCCCCATCTTGAATGATGTCAATTTCAAAAAATAAAAAAAATTAATATAAAAATTCCAAAAAAAATTTAAAAATTAAAAAAAAAGTTTAAAAATTCTGCTATCTTGTTCCGACCACCATATTGGAGGTTTCTTCCGAGTCTGCCAAAAAATTTTTGATTTCGCATTCCATCCTAACCCCACATGCACTAAAAATTAATTTAATAAAAATAAAACTTTTTAATAAAAATCTATTTAATAAAACATCATTTTATATAAAATAATTTTATATAACAATTATTTAGTAAAAAAATTCATTGGGTATGCTCGGCCAAGCTCATTAACCTTCGGCAATCTTCGGCCATGCTCGGCAACCTTCGGCTCGACATTTGTAAGGTTCACATGCTATGCAGTATATGTGTATACATAACCCCTAATATTTTTAATAACTAAAAATGTAAAATCTATCTATATTATTTATTATTTAATTTCTTGCGCTCCATACCTGATCAACATAACCCCTATATTTTAATAACTAAAAATGGGAAAATCAATCGTTATTAATTATTATTTAATTTCTTTCGCACAATACCCGATCGATTACCGATCAATTCAAACAATTAATAATTTTCGATTCAGCCGATCAATTATCCTACATTCTCGAATCTATCCTCTATCGATTTCCGATTAATTCAGTAATTAATTATGACACCTACTTGCACATCTCCCAGACATGACGGACAGCATCCAGCAGGGAACTGACTATAGTTTTGTATAACAATGCAGTTATCTACAGTACTTTCCCCTCTCCCCTCCTTCCCTCAGACATTCATTGGCACACCTGTCACATCTTCTCTTCCTGCAGCACATGACCTTGAACTGTCATTGCACTTCCCCCACCTTTCCCCTTCTCCATCACCAGAGCTGCAGTACCTGTTTGAACCTGTCCCAGCTCACTTCCCCCTCTTTCCCCTCTTCACTGTCATTACTGCTGCACCTGTCAGAACCTGTCCCAGCATCTCTTCATGCATCACATGACCTTGAACTGTCATTGCACTTCCCCCTCCTTTCCCCTCTCCAACACCAGAGCTGCTGTACCTGTTTGAACCTGTCCCAGCATCTATTCATGCATCACATGACCTTGAACCGTCATTGCACTTCCCCCTCCTTTACCCTCTTCACCACCAGAGCTGCTGCACCTGTCAGAACCTGCCCAGATCACTTCCCCCTTCCTTTCCCCTCTTCACCCCCCCATCAATGCTGCACCTGTCATAACTTGTCCCAGCTTCTCTTCCTGCATCACATGACCTTGAAATGACATTTCATGTCCCCCTCCTTTCCCCTCATCCCCACCATTACTGCTGCACCTGTCAGAACTTGTCCCAGCTTCTCTTCCTACATCACATGACCTTCAACTATCATTGCACTTCATCCTCCATTCCCCTCTCCATCATCAGAACTGCTGCACGTGTTTGAACCTGTCACAGCTCACTTCCCCCCTCCTTTCCCCTCTTCCCGCCCATTACTGCTGCACCTGTCAGATCCTATCACAGCTTCTCTTCCTGCATCACATGACCTTGAACTGTCATTGCACCTCCCCTTCTTTCTCCTCTCCCTCATTGCCAGTCAAGTCACAACCTGTCCCAGCTTCTCTTTCTGCATATACTGGAGTATAAATAGCTACTTGAGCTCAGTCTTTATCATATTGCTGCCCATCATCGTCGCCTACTGTAGTTCTCCACATGCTTCAGTTAGACTTATATCACTAGGACTGCTCAGATGTTTGCATGCTGCCCCACTGGACAGAAAATAGTGTCTGCTATTGTAGCATACGGAAAACATCGTTCGCTCATAGCACTAGACAAGGACCAAGAACTCGCTTTCTTACCAAAAGAGTTTCTTTTGGTATTTGCACGTGACGAAATAACGTCAATTTTCAAGAATCTGCCTACTTATCTACAACAGGACGAAGATATCAGCGACTGTCTACCCTGCAAGGAGTGTTTCAAGGGTTGCACAACTGTACCGGACACGCCACATTCCCGAGGTTGGTGTAAGGCACGCGCTGTGCAGCAGCAGCAACCCTCGTCGCGTCCACCAGCAATAACAGTCTGCACCATGAATAGCAACACAGACAACGTGACATCTGTCTTCATGCAGCTGGTTACCGCCGCCCTTAAGTCAAACATCGAGACTCACACCCCAGGGACTTACACTGCTGCCGGACCTGCTGCCAGTCAACCAACATCTCCCATCACACGACCTTAAAGGTGTGAACTGTTGTACGACAGCTCCTTCAGACCAGACACTGTGAAGTGCTACCCGAACGCAATTCCTGGGTTCAGAAGAGTAGAGTATTGGCTGGGCGACCCGCGCTACGAGGACGCAGTGAAAAACATCGAGGCCTGCGATGGTGTCTGCCATGCGCATCTCTACTATGCTTTTGCACCAGCATACAACCCTAGTGTTATTAATGCAGTGGGACAATCTAAAGTATACTTTATGGACTACATAAAATGCGATGGTCATACTTGTGCCGTTTACAACATGCGACCAGATGTTAGACTACCTTGTGCAATAGACAAACTGTTAGAATTGAATAAGGGTGAAACCTTAAATATTAAAAACGACTTTCGTCGTAGGGAATGCACAATATATCGAAAAGATAGTGAAACCGTGCTACGATTTACCGAAGAGTGTGATGGTCAAACACACAGACTTATCCCTGATGAAGATGCTGAAATCACCCCCTTTGAAGAGAGAATCACAACTTGTCGAGACCTACCCTGCGAGGTAATAACATGTTCGCCAGACGAAGATGGTTATGATCTACTAACTTAAAATTGTTTTGCATAAAGTTTTATTGAACGCATCGAAAATATCCATGACAAACTTAAAGAGCAATATTTTATGTAAAGTGTGATTTCCATAACTGCGTATGTTTTGTTACTGAAGATTGCCAACTATATGAGAGTGTATGTGTGTCTGTAAATATGTATGGTACAAAGTATATGTAAAATAAATCAATGTTTAAATTGACCACATATTATTTTTTTGGTACTCCAATATTACAAAACGAATTTAATATTTAAGAAAATTAAAAGTAAATATTAATAAATAAAGAAAACCTTCATTTTGTTTGTTATAAGAACTATAAAAAGTTTTGCTTGAAACTAAAATATGAACACTGAAATATGAGTCTTTGAATTATGCCTATAATCCTATTTGTTTTTAGGCGAGTAGCATGGATAGGCTGAAGTATCGAATTCATTCAGTATAATTAAAAACGAAGTAGTTCTCGTACTAGATTTCACTGAGTACGCGAGAATATAACGTAGGTAGCTGTAAGCGTGCACACAAGAGCACGATGTAGTTGTC
The DNA here is from genome assembly GCA_003012365.1 of Medauroidea extradentata. Lineage (NCBI taxonomy): Eukaryota > Metazoa > Arthropoda > Insecta > Phasmatodea > Phasmatidae > Medauroidea > Medauroidea extradentata. The sequence continues at coordinate 12,766 of PNEQ01044807.1, read as the reverse complement.
TGACCTTGTCAAAGTCAAGAGAGAAGCTACAAGGTGCAATGTCACATAACACTGCATTCGTGACTTTCTGACTCCTGCATGGTGTCGGTAACATCCGCCCATGTGCATACTGCTGCGCTGTGTGAAACGTCAGTGTGGGAAGCGCATGGCAAGCACTCTCGCATGTCGTTGTCGCATGGTGCAATCTGACACGACTCTGGACTCTGGACTCTGCTTGCATTCCTGTGCGGTGTCTGGTAACATCCGGCCTCGCTGCTGGACTGAGTCTGGGAGGTACACAGCCGTCCATTTCTCCAAGGCACAGTCTATGTATGTATTCTATGTATGCAAAGAAAAACACTGTTCTGACGAGAACAATAGCAAAGCCTATTATATGTACTACTACGCCCTACCTCGCTGCAGCCCAGTGCCAGACACTTCCTACCCTCCTATTACATTTTAAGTCTTAAGATAAATTATGTCACTACTACAATGATAGCTCAGTGGTAGCATGTTTTTACTTAAATTTAATGGTCCAGGGTTCGAATCTCTATCAGGGCATGATTGTTTTTTATCGGAACTATAATTTTTGCTGAATTCAAAGCATGCACATACAAGACTTTTACCAGTACGAAAATGTAGTCTCATACTTGCAGACTCTACAGCTATCAAAATAATTGTATTTTATGTGTTAAAATAAGGTGATGCGAGAGTTGCACGCGCGGACTTGTAATATGGAGATCGTGAGTTCAAATACCAGTACATTCACACCTATAATTTATTTAAAAAATTTATTCCAAAATCACTCAAGAACATTGCTTTACATAACTTCCGAATATGTGTATTTACTTTCTTGTTTTCCTGTTTGCTTGTTTGTTTAAGTGATTTGTTCCATCCCTGATCACATCGAGATGGACAAAGCATAAAAAAATACACATATACTGTATAACCTATCTACTTATAATCATTTATTCATATATAAGATAACTAAACATACTTAAACTCATGTCCACTGCTTGACGCATAGACATAAATACTCTCTTACCTCCACACGGAACTATGTACATACATTCCGAACACATCACTGGAAGCACAACACATAGCACATCACAATGTCTCAGTGAGCGACACCACATGCATCTACTAGTTGGATACCTTCCTTCGTATATATATGAATATACCGAAGATTAGTTTTTCGTTCGAACGAAGATGAGAAAAATAATATTGTCTTGGCAGGGGTTCGAACCCATGACTATAAGGTTACATTCCAAACTGTGCTACCGCGACAATCGCGTATGACAAGTGTATTTAGTTGTGAATATAAAAAGAGGTATAGTTTTTTTACTCACTTTGTTACTTACTAGTGTACATATGTGAGATTGTGCTGAGAGTAGTTTTACCTGCTTATTTCAGGTTAGCACAAACCGAACTGTGATTATATTATGACTGGTGGAATCTTCGAGCATATAGAAGGATGTGGGTGCTCTGGGCTGAAATAATAACAATAAATGTTTCATCGCACCGTACATTGATCGTTTTACTGACTACATTGTTGCAATATGGTACTGAGTATCGAAAGGGACTTACGAAAAATTCTTAACTCATGCAGACGAGTTTTTTATGGAATGTATAGTGATAGTTAAAAAAGTCAAAACAACAGTAGCTTTCTATAAACGAAACCGAGCTCTCGTAACCGTACAAAGTGATTAGCTTTCACTATGTTCACAGAACAGTTTATGAGATACGATATCAACTTACCTACAGCAGGATACAGCTATACCCGACTGCGCTCCATGAATAGTGTTTTGCGTATGCGGGTTATAGCAGCTTGCAAGACGTAGCTAACTCTGGATGATACTGTATTTCAATGGAATTTAAGTTAACTCGTCCAATAAAGAAAATGTAATCCTGTAGTTTAGTGTGTCTTAATATTGACGAAGAAACTATTACTTCTCATGTTGAACGGAGACTAGTGAGTGCGTAAGAGATTTTGGTCAGTGCTCAGCGTCAAGATCTTTTAGCACTGGTCAAGTGTGACATGATGTACTGAGCAGCGACGGAATGAAAGTCGGTGAAAACGTGAGATCTCCGAGAAAACCCACCGACCAACTTCTTCGACCGACACGATACATGCATGCGAAAATCTAGGGTGACGAATGGTCTGACCATTCATCCATCATGCCCCCTCACGACGACTAGCAGAATTAGGTTTGATTACAGCCTATCACCCGTGCTTTTAACGACATCAGCATATTTACTGTCCAGCTTCTATCTTGGTACATGAGATTCATCGAAGTAGCTAGCATAGAATGATTTGTGGTATTTAAGCACTGTCTATGTAAAAAGGAGTTCAGTTAGTCGATAGACGTGCTGGAAAACAGATCGGCATCTTCATTTATAGGTACTTATTGTGTAAAACTGTAACGTTAAGAAGATGTCATCGGAGATCGAAGACTTGACATCTATATCATTGGCTATCATTCAGCCGGAATTGTTATCTGGAAATCATATGCATACTTCTCTGAAACAGTGTTGCTACTGTGGGAATTCATTTAGTACACATCAAGTGCTTGTCGTCATTAACAAAGTCACTGTATGTTTAGTGTATCGTACAATACTTACCTGTGTGATAACTGTGATGAAGTGTTTACTCGCAATGATATCTTGACTTGCCACAAAAAAAAAAAAAGGAAAGGTTTCTCGTTCATCGGGGTGTGAATGCAAGTACTGCAGTAAACTGTTCTCTCGAATCTGTTCTCAACGAATACATGAAGAAAGCAACTGCAAGTTCGGTATCGCCTACAAGACTTACCCATGTAACAACTGTAGTGCAGTATATGCGAATAAACAAGGATTAAAGGTTCACATCAGAAACTGAACTTCAAAAGACACTACAACATAGGTGGCTGTAGAATATGTTTATTGTAATACGATTATTTTATATGTTTTCTTCATGACTGAAATAAATTTGAAATGTATCAGTCAATAGTCACCTGGGTTCATCATTTATTTTCCCTTACAACAATTAATTTAAGCATGAATAAAACCTCGTTCGCTTAAGACAGCACTTTAAATAAATGGTTTATAACTTAAATACGAACATGCCAAGCAAGCAATGTTAAGAAGTAACGTGAGACTCGGTTTCGAATGTTTAAAAATACGAAAATTATACTGATAAATATGACTGCAACTGGTTTATTAAAATTAATATGTTTCAAAAACTTGATGTGTTGAAACTTTAGGTTTGACAAAGGAAGTGGTGAATAGCTGATTTTATTTTATTATTCTTCTTAGTCTTGGTGTTGGTTCTTATGATAGAGTCTTCCGTGTTTCGACAGTGATAAATGTTAAGAATACAGGTACAATGAGTATAGCTAAAATATCAATCACTAAAATATAAATGATAGATGAACATAAAATTTATTTGGGCGTCCATAATCACGTTGTGGGTGTGCTGAAAACAAACGAAATCTACATAGTTGTAAAATGAAATGATGCTGATAACTTTCGTCACAGAGCACCATATATGTGAGCATCCTAAAAAAAAAAAAGTTTTTTAGAAAACTACAGGCTCGCTCTCGAAAGTAACGTTTCAAATAAACATATGATGTCTTGCTGTAAGTTAAAATCACAAAAATATTGTGCTTGGTTCATAACTATTCTGTAAACGAGAATGAATTTAGTACAGATTTTTCTCAAATTCGTAAAGGGTGTGTGCTCTGGAGTGCTGTACTACCGGGATTTTGGTAGTGTTAAGTTATATGATTGAATAGTGAAGTTTGTATATTATTTGGAAATATCTGTTGATATTGACTTAACGTACAGTATCGAATAGTTTACTATGTGATCTGCCTCGGTTGGTTAATGAATGCTGAGATAATATTGTAAGGTATGATTCGTGTGGAAGATAAAATTGCTTTCGGATGTATGGTTTTATTTTGATGCATACAAATCTAAAATGATAATTTGATTGTAGGTTTGATCTAACTTGATAATTTAGTAGATAGTTTGTAAATCGAATACTACAAGTGACACTGGACTATGGTCTGAGTGGTGCTAGGTAGCACTTTAGAGTAGGATAGATAGTATGTAATATTTGACTGGTAGGGCTTGGTGGTTACAGAAAAGACTGAAGACGATGTAATAGATAGGTATTGTGTCTAAGTCTACTGTTAACTACCCAGAAGTTATGTTAGTTCGACAAGATTTGGAGTGGTAAATCTTTTATGGAAGTGATCTTTGACGCTTCGTATTTTATTTTATCAATGTTCAAATTCAGAACAAGTGTGGAAGGTGAAGTATATAATAAAAAATATGAATAAGAATGCTAATATAAAAGGGTAAGTTAAAAGCAAGAGAGATGAGCTTGAGATTATGAAACGTCACCGCAGAAGTAAAATATTTAATAATGTATGAGATAAACAATAATTTTATTGATGTTAGATGTGTTCCTGAGATTTGATAGGAGTAACTCGACTATGGTAGTTTTATGTATTTTTTGTATATGGTATATTAGATTAGATGAAAATTGAACTCTGTTATGTATGGATCAGTTCTGTATGGTATAGATGTATCTGTAGTGATCAGCTCCAAATTGTTTCGTTAATGGTAGGTCTTATTATGTTTGCAGAAAATATCGGAAAAATTTAATCATGTACGCGATATCAGGTGAATAGAACTGTGGTTGCATAGTCAGTTTTAACATTAAGATTGATATTACCAGGTATGTGTAAACTTGTACTTTAAGTTATTTAAGCTAATGTTTGAATTGATTAGGAATGTATAGGGTAGAAAAAAGAGGTGCATTTATAGTTGATGTGATGTTACTGAAGGACTCGTCCTATGCGTAGGTTAAACAATGTATCAATAAGTACATGTGAGTTTTTAATTTCTCTTGGTTAGTGAGCTTAAAGTTCGACTGAAATTATATATGTGAAGAGTGAGATGGAAAGATTAGAAGTAACTTGGTTGTAACTCTTACAAGGTGACTCGTTCAAACCGACTCCTAACAGAATATACTTGACAAAGATTAGTTTTGTAAAACAATACTCTGCGCGAAACTTCTCTTCGAGGTACAAACAGACCTGACAAATGCGGAAGGTAGCAAAGAAGTTCTAGTTTTTATATTTGGTAGTCGAATTCAGCTCGCTATGGTACATAAAGGATGATGTCCGCCAATGCGAATCACTGTGTAGCCTTGCGTGTGGTGTAACTTGCCGTTAGCAGCTGTTAGTGTACCGACATCTCGCGCCCTACTGAACCTAAGTTCGATGGATGCTCACCTATATTCAATGTTTTAGCAAACTTTAGGTTCATCGTTTTAAATGTTCTTTTTATGAACAGTTGTAATTTTGGATGGTATGTTTATGATGGGCTCATGTAAAGTAAAAAATGAACAGCTGTAGTATTTGAATAAAAAAATTACTGATCGAATCTTTCAATGTTTTTGGAAGAACTGTAATATTTGTTTCTACACGGCCTAATGTGATTATTTTCTCCATAGTTAGGTTATGAGTCCGAATACGATAAGTGTGTGTCGGGTAGGAGGAAGGGGGGCATTTATAGTTAAAGACGAGTAATGTAGAAATGCTAGTTCTGTATATAAGTTAAGACGTCGTGTTAATTAATGTAATAAGGTTTATATATTTTCTTTACTAATGGAAACATTAGGGTGAGTGAGAGATTTTGGTCGGTGCTCAACATCGATTACATAATCGCTGGAAGAATTGATATGATTTAGAATGGTTGGGTTCAAGTCGGACTGAGATATGAACTTTAAAGGAAAATAAGATGTATTAGAGCTGGAATGGGTGCGGAAGAAACTCTTGAAGGTATGAAATATTCAAATTAATTTCTAATTTACATGCTGTGTATGAAAGTGAATGGACAAAAACCTTTATACATAAAAATATTAGTTCCCGCTTATTAGTATATAATGTATTTTACATTCATGTTGCTCATCGTATATGATCTCTGTTGTAGATAAAAAGTGAATGTCTATAATGGATGGGATCATCCAGTGATAAAAACTAACTACAGGGTTAACAATCTATATCTATGCTTGTTTACTGTTTCCGCGTTGCGTATACATAACTGCAATATGAATTTAAAAGCATGGAATAATATAGAAACGCGTCTACGATTTTATGTGTAGCTATAATACTATAGTAAGTAGTATTCTTGTTAAGTTTGAGAAAACACTAGTGTTAATCCGAAAGGGAAATGCATGTGGTGTCGCTCACTGAGACATTGTGATGTGCTATGTGTTGTGCTTCCAGTAATGTGTTCGGAATGTATGTACATAGTTCCGTGTGGAGGTAAGAGAGTATTTATGTCTATGCGTCAAGCAGTGGACATGAGTTTAAGTATGTTTAGTTATCTTATATATGAATAAATGATTATAAGTAGGTAGGTTATACAGTAGATGTGTATTTTTTTATGCTTTGTCCATCTCGATGTGATCAGGGATGGAACAAATCACTTAAACAAACAAGCAAACAGGAAAACAAGAAAGTAAATACACATATTCGGAAGTTATGTAAAGCAATGTTCTTGAGTGATTTTGGAATAAATTTTTTAAATAAATTATAGGTGTGAATGTACTGGTATTTGAACCCACGATCTCCATATTACAAGTCCGCGCGTGCAACTCTCGCGTCACCTTATTTTAACACATAAAATACAATTATTTTGATAGCTGTAGAGTCTGCAAGTATGAGACTACAATTTCGTACTGGTAAAAGTCTTGTATGTGCATGTTTTGAATTCAGCAAAAAATTATAGTTCTGATAAAAAACAATCATGCTCTGATAAAGATTCGAACCCTGGACCATTAAATTAAATTAAAAACACGCTACCACTGAGCTATCATTATAGAAGTGACATAATTTATCTTAAGAATTAAAATGTAATAGGAGGGTAGGAAGTGTCTGGCACTGGGCTGCAGCGAGGTAGGGCGTGGTTATACATATAATAGGCTTTGCTATTGTTCTCGTCAGAACAGTGTTTTTCTTTGCATACATCGGATACATACATAGACTGTGCCTTGGAGAAATGGACGGCTGTGTACTTCCCAGACTCTGTCCAGCAGCGAGGCCGGATGTTACCAGACACCGCACAGGTGTGCAAGCAGAGTCCAGAGTCCAGAGTCGTGTCAGGTTGCACCATGCGACAACGACGTACGAGAGTGCTTGCCATGCGCTTCCCACACTGACGTTTCGCACAGCGCTGCAGTATGCACGTGGGCGGATGTTACCGACACCATGCAGGTGTCAGAAAGTCACGAAGGCAGTGTCATGTGACATTGCATCCTGTAGCTTCTCTCTTGACTTTGACAAGGTCAGACAACTACATCGTGCTCTTGTGTGCATGCTTACAGCTACCTACGTTATATTCTCACGTACTCAGTGAAATCTAGTACGAGAACTACTTCGATTTTAATTATACTGAATGAATTCGATACTTCAGCCTATCCATGCTACTCGCCTAAAAACAAATAGGATTATAGGCATAATTCAAAGACTCATATCACAGTGTTCATATTTTAGTTTCAAGCAAAACTTTTTATAGTTCTTATAACAAACAAAATGAAGGTTTTCTTTATTTATTAATATTTACTTTTAATTTTCTTAAATATTAAATTCGTTTTGTCATATTGGAGTACCAAAAAAATAATATGTGGTCAATTTAAACTTTGATTTATTTTACATATCCGTTGTACCATACATATTTACAGACACACATACACTCTCATATAGTTGGCATTTTTCAGTAACAAAACATACGCAGTTATGGAAATCACACTTTACATAAAATATTGCTCTTTAAGTTTGTCATGGTTATTTTCGATGCATTCAATAAAAGTTTATGCAAAAGAATTTTAAGTTAGTAGATGATAACCATCTTCGCCTGACGAACATGTTATTACTTCGCAGGGTAGGTCTCGACAAGTTGTGATTCTCTCTGCAAAGGGGGTGATTTCAGCATCTTCATCAGGGATAAGTCTGTGTGTTTGACCATCACACTCTTCGGTAAATCGTAGCACGGTTTCACTATCTTTTCGATATATTGTGCATTCCCTACGACGAAAGTCGTTTTTAATATTTATGGTTTCACCCTTATTCAATTCTAACAGTTTGTCTATTGCACAAGGTAGTCTAACATCTGGTCGCATGTTGTAGACGGCACAAGTATGACCATCGCATTTTATGTAGTCCATAAAGTATACTTTAAATTGTCCCACTGCATTAATAATACTAGGGTTGTATGCTGGTGCAAAAGCATAGTAGAGATGCGCATGGCAGACACCATCGCAGGCCTCGATGTTTTTCACTGCATCCAGCCAATACTCTACTCTTCTGAACCCAGGAATTGCGTTCGGGTAGCACTTCACAGTGTCTGGTCTGAAGGAGCTGTCGTACAACAGTTCATACCTTTCAAGTTGTGTGATGGGACATGTTGGTTGACTGGCAGCAGGTCCGGCAGCAGTGTAAGTCCCTAGGGTGTGAGTCTCGATGTTTGACTTTAGGGCGGCGGTAACCAGCTGCATGAAGACAGATGTCACGTTGTCTGTGTTGCTATTCATGGTGCAGACTGTTATTTCTGGTGGATGCGACGAGGGTTGCTGCTGCTGCACAGCAACGTGCCTTACACCAACCTCAGGAATGTGGTGTGTTCGGTACAGTTGTGCAACCCTTGAAACACTCCTTGCAGGGTAGACAGTCGCTGATATCTTCGTCCTGTTGTAGATAAGTAGGCAGATTCTTGAAAATTGACGTTATTTCGTGACGTGCAAATACCAAAAGAAACTCTTTTGGTAAGAAGGCGAGTTCTTGGTCCTTGTCTAGTTCTATGAGCGAACGATGTCTTCCGTATGCTACAACAGCAGACACTATTTTCTGTCCAGTGGGGCAGCATGCAAACATCTGAGCAGTCTTATTGATATAAGTCTAACTGAAGCATGGGGAGAACTACAGTAGGCGACGATGATGGGCAGCAATATGATAAAGACTGGGCTCAAGTAGCTATTTATACTCCAGTATATGCAGAAAGAGAAGCTGGGACAGGTTGTGACTTGACTGGCAATGAGGGAGAGGAGAAAGAAGGGGAGGTGCAATGACAGTTCAAGGTCATGTGATGCAGGAAGAGAAGCTGTGATAGGTTCTGACAGGTGCAGCAGTAATGGTGGAGAAGAGGGGAAAGGAGGGGGAAGTGAGCTGTGACAGGTTCAAACACGTGCAGCAGTTCTGTTGAAGGAGAGGGGAAAGGAGGGGGAAGTGCAATGATAGGTGAAGGTCATGTGATGTAGGAAGGGAAGCTGGGACAATTTCTGACAGGTGCAGCAGTAATGGAGATGAAGAGGGGAAAGGAGGGGGAAGTGCAATGAGAGTTCAAGGTCATGTGATGCAGGAAGAAAAGCTGGGACAAGTTATGACAGGTGCAGCAGTGATGGTTGGGAAGAGGGCAAAGGAAGGGGGAAGTGAGCTGGGCAGGTTCTGACAGTTGCAGCAGCTCTGGTTAAGGAAGAGGGGAAAGGAGGGGGAAGTGCAATGACGGTTCAAGGTCATGTGATGCATGAAAAGATGCTGGGACAGGTTCAAACAGGTACAGCAGCTCTGGTGATAGGAGAGGGGAAAGGAGGGGGAAGTGCAATGACAGTTCAAGGTCATGTGCTGCAGGAAGAGAAGATGTGATAGGTGTGCCAATGAATGTCTGAGGGAAGGAGGGGAGAGGGGAAGGTACTGTAGATAACTGCATTGTTATACAAAACTATAGTCAGTTCCCTGCTGGATGCTGTCCGTCATGTCTGGGAGATGTGCAAGTAAGTGTCATAATTAATTACTGAATTAATCGGAAATCGATAGGGGATAGACTCGAGAATGTAGGATAATTGATCGGCTGAATCGAAAATTATTAATTGTTTGAATTGATCGGTAATCGATCGGGTATTGTGCGAAAGAAATTAAATAATAATTAATAACGATTGATTTTCCCATTTTTAGTTATTAAAATATAGGGGTTATGTTGATCAGGTATGGAGAGCAAGAAATTAAATAATAAATAATATAGATAGATTTTACATTTTTAGTTATTAAAAATATTAGGGGTTATGTATACACATATACTGCATAGCATGTGAACCTTACAAATGTCGAGCCGAAGGTTGCCGAGCATGGCCGAAGATTGCCGAAGGTTAACGAGCTTGGCCGAGCATACCCAATGAATTTTTTTACTAAATAATTGTTATATAAAATTATTTTATATAAAATGATTTTTTATTAAATAGATTTTTATTATGAAGTTTTATTTTTATTAAATTAATTTTTAGTGCATGTGGGGTTAGGATGGAATGCGAAATCAAAAATTTTTTGGCAGACTCGGAAGAAACCTCCAAGATGGCGGTCGGAACAAGATAGCAGAATTTTTAAACTTTTTTTTAATTATTAAATTTTTTTGGAATTTTTAAATTATTTTTTTTTAATTTTTTGAAATTGACGTCATTCAAGATGGCGGTTGGAAACAAGATGGAGGTCGGAAACAATATGGAGGTGGGGTGTCGGGTTTTTACAGGGGTCAAAAGTCAAGGTCATGGGGTCAAAGGTCAAGGTAATGGGCTCAAAGGTCAAGGTCAACCACATAACCACAGCTGCCAGCCGCTGTGCCCGAATCGGCTATTTCCTTATACTCATATCAAAATAAAACAGCCGGCCAATAAAGTATTTTCGATGAAAACAAAATGGCCGAACAATAGTCAAGGTAAATCCCAAATGGCGACTAACCAGACGGCCACCGAAATATATTATTTGGATCCAAGAGACATATTCACAGCCTCAAGCCTCAAACCCTTTGTGTCCAGACTTTCAATAACCCACTAACCCTAAGCTCCTGTTCCTGAATGTCTATTTTCTGTCTGCTTCCATACCTTAAATTGACTACAATACTTCCACTTCGCAACTTGCAACCGCGAGATGGTAAACAGAAAATATTAGTAGAGGACCTTAAATGAATAAATCGATTGATTTATAATTCAGACTTCAATTACTTCATATGACTAAATTAAGGCGATTCGGAGTTACTAATCTGGCTAAAATCAGAATTCCGAGAAAATTTTTTATGTAAACCTTGACTGCAATTTTATCTTAAAGGAACATGTCGTAAAGTTATTTTAGGCCTTGTTAGATTGTGCTTAACTAACATCCGAATTTTACTTTTAACTCATGTTTGATGAATGACATAACATACCGATGTTTCTAAGTGACTCATTTGGCGTGTTGGCTTCTACTAGTTCGTTACTCGTGTCTTTATCTCAAAATATTCTGACAAAGAACTATTTGTGTAATTTGCACGTTGCTTAGAGAAGCGGTGTATAAATGCTCATGTGGTAAATCAATAGACGCAATTCAGCTACTACACTCTGTATTAGCTTCTTTATATTACCATTTCAATTTGCTTAAATTCGATTTACCAACCGGTAAGAAAGCAAGCATATAGATACCTAAGAGTGTAGATACAATTGTCTTTCTACAACAAATATTGAAAGTTTTTCCTCTGTGTCCCGATCGCTATAAATTAATGTATATAAACATTGTATGGATGATAAAGCTTCATGAATCACGTCATCTGCCTAAACGTATAACTTAGCCCGTGTTATATATATATATATATATATATAGACACGCACACACACATTTGCTTCAGAATGAACCCAGCGTCCGCGTATACTACGATTAGCATTTCAGACATGTATTAGTAGTTTTTAATTATTTAAGTGCTGGTGGTTTTCCAACAGGACTTGGCTGTGGAATCAAGATGTGTACGGACGCATGTTTGTAACAATGTTATGCTATTCTAGACGTTGGTGGTCCGCCAGTCCTGATGAAAATGTTTGTTTCACGTGCATGTTATAACAGCCGGGAACTCACTACTCTCGAAGAGGTTTTTTACATAACAGTAAGTCAAAATGGAGCTCTTTTTTATCTCCCACTACGTAGGCATAAACTTCCCTTTCTTATTCTCACTATAATGTTCACTGACATGCAGACTTTTTTTCCGAAGATATTTTATTGCTAAATTGGGGTCGGGAATTCAAGCCCAGATTAATGGAATTTATTTTTGTTATTTTGCCATCGCTAGTCGATATGGTGAGTGTTCGTCGTTTCAAAGAACCTGGTAAGGATTGCATGCGTTAAAAACATATAGTCATAATAGTTTTGCTGGTTGATAACAGCATCCTTTCCCTTGATAGATTCTGGGAGCGCAATATACAGGGTGTATATTAATTCATGATACAACGCTTGAGGGCAGGTAGTACGAGCCAAAACAAGCACTTTTTAACTATAAACCCGTAGGCGGAAATGTACCGTCTTCGTAGGGGAGCGCAATGAAAACTCAGCTTAGGCAACCCCGCCGCACACCACCTGCTGACACGCTGTAGAGTGAAGTGTGCGCAGCAAGGTTCGATGTAGCGTTGCACCATGCAGGAGCATTACACTGCCCTGTTGACAGTCTGTGAAGCCCCCTTCCCCTACCCCATGTTGTGGTAAGAGGTTGAGAGTCCCGCTCTTTCACGGCCTTCGTCTGCAGGAAAATAGCAACGACACCACGTCGACCAGGAGTCAATGGTGTGTGCTGGTTTCGCGTCTAACGGTGTGTGTTGAGGTGTTCAAATTCGTGATGGCGTATTCTAACAGTGAGTACACGGACATGGTTCTTGCCTACGGTGAAAGTGGTCAAAATGGAAGAGCAGCTCGTCGATTGTACGAAGAAAGATTCCCGGATCGCCGTCTTC
>PNEQ01044806.1:0-28750 GCA_003012365.1 Medauroidea extradentata | reverse complement strand
CATTTATATTGTTGAACTTCCCGCCTTGATTCATCTTTGATGGTGACGCCAATGGAGAAGGCATACTGGTAATTCACAGGGGCGTCAATTAGGTGGGGCAGGGGAAGGGTGCAAATGCCCCCCCCCCCCCTGGATTTAGAATTTTATGTGTATAAAATATATTTTTTTGTATTTTGCTAATTAAATAATGCTAACTTGAGCACATAAAACTGAAGTTTTATTATTAAAGTTTCTAATCTATACATGATTAATTAATGAAAGATACAATAAGGTCAGTGTCGCCGAAAAAATCTCCTTCCTCCCCCCCCCCCCCCAAGAAAAGCCTTAAATGACGTCCCTGGTAATTCATAACTCTTTAATGTATTCATGATGGCGCCGAGATAGCTTTGGTGTCCCCAAGTGTTACTTTGTTCTAGTGAATAGCTTTGTTTCGTTGACTGCCCACATTCGTTCGAGCTTAAAACATATACCTTCTATAGGATTCTGCTTCAAAATCTTCAGACCTAAAATGGAACGTAAAAGCACACATTTTCACCGTATCCGGTCGCGAGGAAAATATGAGGAAGACCTATAGGCCTACACGTGAAACAATCCTTGAATGGTGTTTATACGCAGACGACACTCGCGCTTGCTCAGCAGTTTCGTAATAACTTCTTATTGGCTGAAACTGTGCACACTGGTAGGCGTCCTGGGCAGGCGGACACTTTTCAAATATTCATATTTTTTCTCCCATTTTCAATAAATTTTTTTGCGAATTATTAATATAGATATAGCGATGTACAGTATATATTTCATGTTGTATACTCGGAAATTAACGTCTGGGTGCTCCAATATTTTTTTATTTACTAATAACTTTCCCGGCATGCATTAAATTTTCTTCGGCACACCGTTTTGTCCCTGTACCCTTGATTTGTCCTTTCCCTCAAGTCTATTTTTTTTTTGCAGAAACCTTCGCACGCGCGTGCACACACACACACTATAATTCTCCAGTTCCCCCCACTATTTTTTTTAGGTACCATGTTTTATCCCCCCCCCCCCAAGAAAACTTCGCGGCCCAAGCACAGTTTACTAAAGTTTCATTGCATTCGGATCGCTGGTACAGCAGCACACATAATACGCACATACGACAAACAAACATTCTTTTTTTTTTTTTCTGTGTTAACCGTTATTCTTCCATCTTTAATATTTTAGATAGGAAAACTTCCATGTAACTAAAAACTAGTGTAAACATTTCATAACTCCTAAAACTTATTTCTATATCCCCAATAAATACAGTTTTTTATTACTACAAGTGTTGGGAAGTGCTCACATTGTAGTGAACCACCTATATTTTGGCTCTTTCTTTTATAAGAATTGTACTATACTCTGTCCACTCTAAGGTTGCAGCAGAAATAAAAATTGCTAACGAAATTAATCAAAGCAATTGAATTGTATATTGATTCCTCACATTGTGATTGTGCCGTAGCGTGGTTACCTTGTATTTTTTCAATATTTCAAATGAAATTTACGTTGTACAAAAATGGTATTGGCATTCACTTGGATGAATTAGCTGCAACCTTAGAATGGATAGAGTATAGATACGCGGAAGCAGTCGGGCTCCGCTGGGAACGAAACTTGAGTATAACCTCGACCCACTTGCCACACACACACCAGCTATAACAGCTATCGTGCTGTCGTACAGACAGATACAACACGGCGCAGCTCGATAACAGCTGTCACGCCTCTCTGCTCGACCTTGCAACTAGACCTGTTTCCGCGCCACAATCAGCTGACATCCTGCCGTTTGTCGCCGAGCAAAGGACTGCGAGCGTTTTTTCATGACCCACCACAAAAATAAAGGACGAACGATAGAAAGAAAATGCCACAATCCCCCTTCAAATTGGTGACGCTAGCAGAAGACAGCAAAAAAGAGACACGTACAGAACAGGGGACAAAACAAGCAAATAATATTTGAACGATATATGGTTTGTTTTGTAGACAGCACTGTACTTTACTGTAATGAAAACTATATACCTTTAATAGATTTTTTTTATAATTGCATATCAGAGTCCAAATTTGCATAAAACGGTTTTGTACATTAAAGGAAAACTAACCGAACTGAAATAATTCGCACTGAGTAACGATGTTGTAGGCTACAAGTCTGTGTAAAAATATACATAAATTTATATATAATAAAAATAAAAATGCTGTAATTTTAAAATTTGCAAAAATTATTTATTGCCGCGGAGCATGTACAAACGAATAATTTATTAACGGAAGTACCACTTTTTGCCTCCGTACCAGGCGTTGTGTTATTGTTATAGCAACAGTGGTTTGCATTTGGCTTGTAAACGGTTCGTTCAAGGATCTTGCTAAAAGCGGGCCTTATTTGTTCATAACGATGTAGGCTACTGCTCGGATAGACAAACATATAATTAATAAGCAAATAAATATAATAGTACAAGCTAACTAGTGTTCGTATTTTTAACAGGAGCAAATATTTGTTTTCGGAAAATTCAAATGCACGTGTTGTTACATTTAACAGGTAACGAAAAATGTAGTATAACCAACCGAACATAAGTTTATATTAAATCAATTACTTCAACAAAATTATATTGTCGAGGCAAATAGATTCCAGTAGTAACTTCAACGCCACGGTTGCTAATTTAATAGTAACATATTTTCTGCAACAAAATTAACATCAACCTTATTTATTTGTTTGTCGGAACAATCCAATTTCCTCAGTTCGTCGAGGTTCGCCATTATCTTCCGCAGGGGTGAGAGTGAAGGCAACAAACACAACACCCATTCTTCAACCAGGGGAGGAAGCATTAAATTGTACCCCCCTGCCTCACCCCCCCCCCTTTTTTCACATGTGTTTATTTTTTATTTGTACCAGATCTTTTTCTTATTTTGGACATAAAATGTGACTAAATTTGGCTCTTATGAAATTTTTTATTTCTCATAGTTTTCGCGTAATAATTTTTTAAAGTCAAAATTTGCATTTTTCCATTTTAAGGAATACACTAAAACCAACTGATGTATCAAACTGAAAAAATCCACAGTGGATAAAGACGCCGCAGGCTACAATGTCATGTACATAAAAACAAAGAATAAAATGTTTTGTATTTAAATAAAAATGCTGAAATTTAAACTAAAGTTTGAAATATTTAATGTTGTTTTTCAAATACAAAAAATTTTTTATTTTGTGGTTTAACTTAGCTGGATTTGTAGCCTACAAAATCGTTATTCACTGTGAATTTTTTGAGTTTGTTAAGTGAGTTGGTTTTAGTGTCATCCATAAATCGGAAACAAGCAAATTTTGGCTTTAACGAGCCATTACGCAAAAACTATGCTAGATGAAATATTTTTAACACAAAAAAAATTAGTCACATTTTGTGTATAAAACAAGAAAAAAAAATTTATACAAATATAAAAATACAAACGTGGTGAAGAAAATTGCGGTATACCGCGCCCTTAAACAATCTCTCATTCGATCAGTTTTAAAAATAACTCTTCCATCTGTAAATCATTCAAATTACAGAAGAAATATTGCACACAGAAAAGGATTTTTGAAATTTTTTTTTTAGTTCATATTATTTTTTGTGTAAAGTGTATATCGTTATTCCTATATTAAATAGTGCCATAAAGCTGGAAAATGTATCGGAAAAAATAGATAATATGTCATACTCACTTTACAGTGAACTGCATTTACAGTATACAGGATGTTGCAAAAATACACGTCAATATTTTGAAGGAACAATCCTTGCGTCTATAGTAACAACAAAGATTGTATGCACATAGGTTTGAAAATGCACAATTTCTGCACTATAGTTCACAGTATATGATGCAGAGTACATATCGTGTGGGTTGGATCCTGTCACTGTGGAATACCATAGTTGCTATTATGGGTAGAGATGATGGTTTATCGTGGGAAAACTTGACTGTTTGCTGGGTTTCAATGCACGTTCAGTTTACCAGAAGATGACTGGCTTTCGCTTGTATACGTGGAACTGTTACCCTATTTGACTGAGCCAATAAGAATCCCTCTGCTGTAATATTTGATGCATGTTATTGGTCTGCAGACAGCTACGTTTTGTTACACGTTACCCAATCACACATGTCGTAAGAAGCTACATTGTTACAGGTGAGTGAATTTGGCATATTCATCTGGCGGTAGTGTATATTTCTTTAGAGGGCGGTAAGATGAGCATAAGTCGAATTATTAACATATCATGTTACAAATTTTTGCGGTGTATTTGACAACAATAACGAATAAAATATGACAACGTGCCTTTTACTTCACATTTCGGCCAAATAACGATACATTTGAAAGAGAATTTTTCACGCAACAGTCGTGATATGGATATTTCGGCACTTACGCCCTTATTGCATAAAAAATTATGACGCCGGCATCTGAGAGATGGGTACTTTTCAGGATAAATTTATAACACCCAAAGGAAGGTCTGTGAAAATTTTTAAAACTACGTTATTATTTTTTTTAGGTAAAACCCTAAAATGCCTGGGCTACTATTGAGACTTGTGTTTTTCTTGAAGCTATTAGTAGCCGTTCAATGGGGCACAATTCACATTATATTAACACGTTTCTTTAGCCTTCGCACCACCTTCCTGAAAAAGAATAACTACATTAGTGCCATTATATTTTTACATGACTAAAGCCCTTCTTACCGCCCGCCAAAGATTTCTCAGTCCTATACACGCTCTGACCAAAATCGAGTATCCATTGGCTTCCAACCGTACAGGCTTGCTTTAGTCAAATGTGTGTTGAGACAAACCGTCTTACAACCACAGAAGTTACACTGACGTACATGGTATTGGCGTTCAACCTGACCTAGAATACATCCGCGAAATTCATGTACTTTTATACATTGTTTTCAAAGGTATGTTGGCACAAAAAAATTTTCGCGGCATACCATCATCTGTAATTATTGGCAACTACATACCAGAAGAGAGTATTTTATTGGACGGTAGGTGTTGTCCACTGTAGCATTCCACAGTAACATGATCCAGCCAGCTCGCCATGCACTGTACGTAGGGACAGGAAGGTTTCGCGAAAATAATTTTGCATCAGTTTGTTTCAGTGTCTTACATGCACACGCGCACATCTACTGTATGGTGGTTGGCAGCGTGTATTTGTCCAGAGTCGTCTTTCATTTGACTGTGCCAATCATAACAAGGTTAACTGCGACACCAGTCGTCTGTGATTTGTGGATAGAACTCCAAGACTTCCAATCACTGACCACGAAGCAGAGCTGCAGGTGTGTGCGCAGGATCTGAAACAAAGTGGTACAAAAAAATTCCTGTTTACGACCAAATCTGTATAAACCACTTCTACTAAATAGGATGGTGGGTTGGGTTTTGATCTAAAGCGAATATTTACCATTGGTGAGTCTATTGGAAAATGTATTTTGGTAACAAAACTTAATAAATCCACATTTTCACATTAAAAGTCAATATAAATCTCTGTCATAACATACATTGCAATGTTTGTTGTTTTCAGAACTGAATAGATAAATAAATTTTTGTATTTGAATGTCTCACTCTCCATATACATTACTGTCATTCTGTCGCAAGAGATAGCAGCATTGTAACCTATATATACATAGTTGTCAACCTTGAAACAGTTGCTGTCCTGCTGGTCTATTCATTCCAAAACCATTTTATTTTTTAAAATGTATTATTTCCATTCTTTGACAAAACTCAATGTGCCGTATCTAAAACAGTGCATTTTTGGTACCTCATTGTTGCTCTGACTGGGTATCATAGCCTACTTTTAACCTTTATTTTTTTTACCGTTTATAGGATACATATTTTCCCTCTCTCTGTAAAGTTACATTTTGTGGAGATATTTAGTTTTGAAGAAATACTCCTCATTTTTGTTCCTGTAATATTGATATTAAATTTTGCGACACCCTTAATTTAATCAGTAAACACTGCGGGACTTACAAGGACTAAAAGTACGTGGTGTGTCATACACAGGAAAGGAGTTCTTACGTGCACAGTAAGTCGTTATCTCAACCTTGAGTAAGCTCCTACGACAACTGTCAGGACTCAGCTGGGTGACAGTTAGTGATAAGTGTCCACGTACACACTTGTAGGCAACGTACAGCTGTGCTTTCGCTAACTTAGCGGAATTCCAATGAATTTGCTGACATTTTAACAGTTTAAAGGATACATTCATGTTAGCTAGCAACGAATTTGTAGCTGAATATATACTATAATACGGTTTCCGAAATTGGATTTTATTTGTTAAAGTAAAAAATAACTATTGAAAATTTGTCACTAAAGATGTTAGTCAACTTTCACCACTTACAGCTTTTTAGAGGCCATATAAACATATTCGAACTATTGATGCTCTAAATATTACACATATGAATTATTTTTAGGCATTCATTACTTTTGCTATTTTATGATTACTGCCTGTGTATGGAATACCTTGCTTTATTTCTTATCTTCCGGAAAAGTCAGGGCATAAAAGAGGTAGTTCACATCTAAGACTGCGTTCTAAGGGGTCAAAACGTAAATACAGGTCAAAATGGCCTCCCCTGTGTGGGAAACCAATACAAACCAAACAGAACAAAATACAACAAAAAACTTGTTATCCACGAATGCAGTTATTATATATCATCAGAATTTAAAGATCCTCCATTGTTTATATTATACATATTATACGTTGATTAAGGGTGCCGCCTATCTGCATGCTAGAAGCTCAGAGGAGACAGATTATCCGTTATCCTTCGGCACAGTTTTGGCAGGCCAGTCACTGCACCTAGCCTCATCGGGTTCATCAGTCGACATGTCATAACGCCGACAGGAGTTAAGTCTACTCTTGCCAGAGAGAGAGAGAGCTCACGCTACCTCCAGACAAATTTGACCAGGCTAACATGAATTTGGGACCCCTTAACCCCCAAGCGAAGTACTACAATGCGTCTCGAATCCAACTCCCAAAAGAGGGGACTGGCTGACGAGAAAATCCTTGGGAGAACCCATCCCAGGGAGAGCCGATATACTGGGTCCTCTTGAGACCCTCCGCTCAGCCGGCTCTTGGTTTGAGTCGATGCTATCCACCTATATAACAGACTTTCCAGCCCTGCTCCCGGAAACCTACGCAGCCGTCCGCTGTATTGGCGGCCTTGACGCGTGTCAAATGCGCATTGCCTCAACGAGCCAAGTACTTAACTATAGAGACCTGACAAAGTTCGCGTTTTCTTTTGGCACAAGCTAGAATTCCATCAACTGTACGTTCGTGTCATTTTTTACTTATTTGACACCTCGTGTAAGTTGCTGAGCCAATAATAACAATTGAACTAAATGCAGGTCCATCTCACTGTGTCAGCGAGCAGATAATGAACAGCTGCTGTTTGCGTGAATGCACACACAGTATATTCTTGGAGGCTAGCCTGCAGGTCAGTGAACCCACGAATTTTTCCTGTCTCTACTTAAAACAAGCATATAAGATTCCCGCCGATCCATTTCTACTATAGAACTTTAATCTGTGGCCATATAATTTTACTGGCGAAAAGTCTGTATGTAAATTCATAGTGCACGATTATAAGTTCCACATACATTCGGTTAGTATATTTAGAATAACAGTCGTCTTAAAACGGCATTATTTTTAGCTATGTCGGAGGGCTTAGAAAAAAAAGTGTTTTTTTTTAAAATGATAATTGCATCTTTAACAAAGACATTCCGTTCTTGCCTGAAGTGTGTTTTTTTGGACATTGGCACATTGGACGCATTCATGGGCGAACCCAGGGGGGTGACACTTGGGGCACGTGAACCCCCCCCCCCCCCCCCCCCCCCCCCCCCCCGTTTCGTAAAGGGGCCAAGTTTTTAATTTTTTATAACAATGTGTACTAGTATAGCAATACAATAGCACGTGTGTTCAAAGGTTTAATGCAAGCAAATTGTGTTCACGTGTATATGAACCTACGTACTGTAATGTATACCTACAAGCTTTGTTGAGGTCCACCTGCCTGTGGTTTCCCGAATTTGTTATTTAATACATTTTGTGCCCTCCCCAACGCAAAATCCTTTGTGCGCCCACGGTCACGCGTGTGAAAGAGTAAAAAAAACGCTTTTCCCAGAACATTTAAACGCATTTAATTCGTGTGGTAGACGGCACACACTTAAGCCATTCCCAGTAGTCTTCTATCGTCCTCCGGGTAATTTCGAGAGGATTGGCGGTAACTTCTGTGGCAGTCGCCGTCGTCAGATCTTTCTGTGTGAGGTGGCAACACCGGTACAGTTGGATTGTAAGGTAACGACGGAGAATTACAAGGAATTGCGCCCTCACTTTTTCAATAACTAGGTATGAAGAACTCTTTAAGACTGAATTCTTTGAGGATAGCAAGTTTTGTGTTGTACCTCGCTGTGTTTTGGTTTATATTAGCTTCTCATATGGAACAAGGCTATATTTCGAATCAGGCAGAGTCCGTGGTGCACCACATCCACCATTAGGGAAAGGAATAATTGACGAGTTAAATAACCAATGTGTTATAATTCACTGTCCTATGCATGCTCGAGCCGGTCCATTCGTTCATTGTCTGTCGTTCCAGTGTGTAGTATAGCTTATGGACAAATGGTTGTGACTTAAGTATACACATAGTGCAGTGGATTCAAACACGCATGCGATATATTCCTGTCCCTGTCTATAAGCAGGGGGTGGGGGATCCAGGGATCTCTCCCAGGAATTTCTGCAATGTAAGGCGACACATAACTAACATTTTAGAGCAATTTCCTAAAAAAACATTGAAAAAAAACCACTCTTGTATGAGCATAGGAACGAGTGCCCGTACTACAGTATTTAAATCGTACATTTCCCCTTTTAGTCTTCTCAAAGACAAAATTTTATTTATTTATTATTTATGTATTACGTCTATAAGGCGTAGTTAAGACTTGATCACAACGAAAATAATACATTACATGATAAAAAGTAAGAATAAAAATTGTTAACAGTTATGTTAGAACAATTATATTTATTATGTATTATTATTTTATTTGTTACAACTAGTTACCCTAGGCTGCAGCCTAGCATGTAAATACGGCCCTGTTGTGGAAGGTTCTTATGACCCACCAGGTAAGGTAATAGTGTTGCAGGTTGGTGAATATTAACGCTACAGTGACCTGGATGTTTTTGGAGGCGTCTTCTCCTAGTGAGAAAAAAACAGGCGGCAGGATTCCTCCGTCGCTTGTCCACCTACATACAAGTCTCTGCGGCCTTGCTGATTCCAGTAGGAGGATACCAAATTTGGCTGAAGCCTTGAGAGTTGGGCCGTTATTTCGTAATGTCTCGAGTCCGCATGCAGAAATTTATTTTCGGGTGAAAGTCAAACCTTTCAGACGTGGAGATAAGAGTTTGGGAAGGAGTGGTCTAGGGTTGTGGGAAGGTGATAGAGGTCAATGTGTAGCAGATTATGTCTTCGTGTCTTGCACAGCTTCCATCATTCTTTCATGAAGTCACAAATTTGTGAGTAACGACATGCTTTTCCCTACCATCATAATCAGATCGTCCACAATTTTACCATCCGAACACCTTCAAATCGAGAATGGGCGAATTTAAGACATCAAAAACTGCATCTACAGAAGATTTAGGAAAGAAAAAAAGGAAAGGAATGGTCAACACTTCTTTATTTAAATGTATTATGTAAGACTGCGTGAAATACACTACGAGGAGCAGCTACAAGAACAACAGAACAGGTCGAGTCTCTAAAATGTTATTGTTAGAGCATGGGAAGAAACCGACGATGTACTATTGGCAAAAATTCGTCTCGAGTGATGTATTATAATTGTTGGAGCACTATCTCTGACTTGTTTTTTTTCGGCGTAAGAGATTGCAATAAACATCTGTCACTCTAGCACACTATATTTGCTTACAAAACTAGCGAAAACGGTTACCTATGCTCTTTTTAGTTTTTCTATATTTACTTCCATAAAACCTGGACATTCCAATTTAATTTTTAAGCTTAATTTATTTTGTAAGGCGTTTGTAACAGGTTTGGAGTAACGTAGATTTGCTCATTCAAGTGACCAGGTTTTGTCAGCCAACTATAGTTATATCTACAGGCGCTTACCAAAATTCACTCGCTAGAGTATGGTATAATATCTCAGTCACGTGACCAGGATTTGTCGATAATCGCCTACAATGCCATTCAAGGTTTTAAAAAGACGGAAATGCATGGTAAATGTTTTGATAAATGCTACATCCACAGAGCATTCTTTACGCTATTATATTCAATGCAATATTGGTTTCAGTAGTTGACCGAAAGACAATTAATAGAAATTTAAAAAAAGTGAGAGAGATTCTGGTCATCGAGGGTGACAGGAGGCGAGTGAAGTGGCACCAGAATGGACGGGTGGGGGAAACGGGATATCCCACATGCGAAAATCCGGGTACCGATCCCGCCGGGAATCAAACCTGGGTCGCCTTGGGGGGAGGCGAGAAGTCTGACCATTTTTTTCCCCCTGTAAGTTAGGTAATTAATGCATTCCCCAGTAACTGTGTATTGTGTAGTTGTCGTTGTAAATGTAAGTTGTCTTCTGGCACACAGACAAGACGAACACAAACACCCAGTCCTGAACCCGAGAAGATGGTTGTAAATGTCACCTCCCCGGCCGGGAATCGAACCCTGGACCCTTGCCTCAGCAGCCAGGAGCGCTAACCACTGAGCCAAGTGGCCGGACCCCATTCGGCCACCGCGGCCCCCATGGTGGGGTAGGGGGGGGAGGGTGGAAATCGAAACGCTTCCATCAAAATTATGTATTCACTTTTTTATTGATTGTTTTACATCATTAGCTAAATTAAACACAGTGTAATGGAAAATGAACAAGTAAAATTGTATTCCTAAGCTAAGAAAGATAATTTTATGTTCTCTATCAACAACATTTTGGGGTAGCAACTGCCCTCTCTTGCCACCCGCGAATAACGCTTATGCCTTACTGATCAACTCGATAGAGTTGAAGTTACTTTAAAGCTGTTCGGAACCTGGTGCGAGTAGTTTACGTTCGTCCGAATTATCTAAATATTCAACTCGATCTCTTCGCCAGATTTATCCTGCTCGTAAGCAAGCAGGGAGATGCGGCCAGCAGACGAAAAAAACGGCAGAGCACGTCATAGTAAAAAAAACACGGGTTTCCGGGTGTGCACCCAAAATAAAACCGGTTTTCGGCGGTTAACTCTAGCATGTGTGTGCAATATATTGCTAGTACGTAGTCGCAGTTGTAATGTAATATACTTGTATTGTATCATTACAAAATGATATTCTTCACTATACGAACTAGTCTACTGCGATTAAAAAAATATCGCTTCTGCAGATTTCGCCGCATCTCTAAACAGGCCGCCAATATAGAACTATTGAAGCTTCCGTACGTTCAGAAAAAATCCCGTCAATCGTTCAACGACTGAGCAAAACCGATTACACGATCAGTATTACCTAGTAGATTATACCTCTAAACCCTCCAAAAATATTCCCTGGGCCAAGTCCTTCCAATGGTATTTGCTGTTTACGCAACACTTGACTGTTCGCAACGCAACCCATGTAACGACCGGAAACTGCAGGTGGAAGTCATTTCACGGGCTGGCAGCGACTCGGTGGGAGGGCGGTTGGTCGTGGCCGTTGGTGACGTCATCCCGTTGGCTGGCGCTTCTTCTGCGAGGCGGGAGATTAGCGCGCCAAACCGCCAGTTCGCTAACGTATTCCGCAGGTCGTGGCTGCACGTAGTATGACGTTACTGCAGGCGGGTAAGAGAATACTCGTACACGCGCGCGAGAGTTGCGGCACTTCGCTGACCGTTGTACCACAATTCGGCAGTTATCTCGCTTGCATTCCAAATTCTAAGTTGTGAGGCTGCGCGGGGAGTCTGGCTGACCTTCAAGGCTTCAAACTGCGAGTGAAGAGGGGAATGTATTGAATGATTGCCAATTTGCTGCCGTCTTTAGAGTTTCACGTCAGCTCATATAATGAACAGCTGAATCAACGTTATGTCAGGATTAACACTTCCTTGACCCATCGCCAAAGGTTATTTTGGTTATTTATACAATTTAAATTATAAATACATTCTCATTGGGGCATTGATTGTTTTTTTTCTTAAATGTTAGAACTCCACCTCGATCAATTATGCTCCAGAAGACCAAGATTTTTGTCAACTTTATTCTGTAGTTTACTGTATCATGTACAATTGTAAATACTTAATAATGCTAGTCCAATTCGCGGCAGTAAAATTGACTTACTTTATTCAATCGTGGCATATTTATTTGTTACTGTAGATTCAGTCCTGGACGAGGCTTATATCATCAGAAATTGCCAAATCCAATCTTAAAGATGTTTTAATATTCAGACAGTTTTTAATTTGCTGCGGCGCTGATTAACGGATAGAACACAACTGGTTGATTAACAGTAAACATTTTAAGCGTTACCTTTTCTCTCTTGTCACAAAAGCAACTCGACGGCATTGATAAAAATGTGGATGCCAAGAAATGTACTTGCATTGGTCAGAGGAGCAGCTCCCTGCACTTTCGTCTTCGGAGCACAAAAGTGGTTCTTTGCTCGGCTATGATCGGGGAACTTCGCAATGATTCGAGCCGCCGCTACTCACACGACCTGTTCTGCGCAAACCACTCTCCCCTTCCCTTTTCCCCGCCCCCGTGACAGTTTGGAATATTTTATGTTAGTTTAAATGCAAAAAAAAAAAAATTACTGTTCGCTTAATAGGAGGCTGGTTTTGTTAGATCAGGGAAGTACATTAATTGTTACTATAGTACTTTAACCGATCAAAACCGTCCATCGACTAACATTTTTGGCATATTAGAAAACGAACTAATTTAAAGTAATCTATACTGTCTCAGGGTGGGAAAAGGAGGGCGAGAGGTCTGGCAGAACAATGTGCTTGAGAGGTGGCCAGTGGCGGCTCGAATCATGGCGAAGTTCCCCGATCAATACCGAACAAAGAACCACTTTCGTGCTCCCGAGAAGGAAATGTATGTCCACTTCCCACAACTCCGCTACTACCTTAACGAAATTACAGTCGATGAAAGATAAAAAGAAAACAAGTGGCGCAGCCGAATTCCAGTGAAGATAAAAATCCTTCCACGATGCTTATCGATTATCATCACTCGTCTCTGACGGAATGTACTCTTATCTCATTCCGCACGGCGATTAGCTGCAATCGCTTATTTATCAGCGACTTGTTTTCTTGTGGTTCCACTTGACGATGTGCGTCAAGTTCAAGATTTTTTTAAAACGTTTTTCACGATTTTGTTACTCCATAACCAATGAAAAGTGATAAAATCATAAAACTAAATAGAAAATAATCCTCGTATACTTTTTAACCATGAAAATTAACATTTTAACATTAAATATTGCGCAATGAAAATTTCAAACAATTTAACTAGTCGCAGTAGTATACACTGGTTCAAGGCGTAGTAATTCCGTTCTGGATCCATACATTCCTTCGATTATAGTTTAATGCTTGGCATATTTTATTTTGAATTAAAAAAATTAAATATACCAACCTGCAAACCCATTAATAGACTTCCATGTAAATTTTTTATCGTGTATTGGTGTATTTATATTTACGATAAAATGCAAATCAACATGGCAATACGGCGCGGCGCAATTTCGATATTTGTAGTGCAAAATACAAAAATGGTCTCAACAATTTTAAACAATTATGTAGCTATTTTTTATTATTTTTTCTCGCGCTAATAGATGATATGTTTCAAAAATATAAAATGAACTGAATATATAGCGAATTGTTTTTCACCACTAGAACATATCAGAAATGTTTATACATAGCACATTAAAAGAAAACACATTTCAAACTATACTTCTGTGTATCTAGAAAAATACTGCCTTATTCGTAAAAAAAAATAAAGTTTGTTTTACTTTACTCCATGCTTTCCACAAAAAAGATATAGGGTCACCGCTTAAAGCGTTCCACGAGCAATTCTCGTATTAACATTATTAACAAGTTTTCATGTTCACAATGCTTTGCTCTTTGCTTGGTATTTTTAAACTGTGCGAGTCGTTAAAATAAGGGTCTGGCAGGAAGTAGACATTAAACGGTGTCCATAATACTCGAGGTTCATAGCTTATCCTTTATTTTTAAAAATAAATACACCCGTCGAAGCTATTTCTATATACTGGCCCAGTGTAAAATGTATTCTGGGAGACGACGATTGGCATGTACACATGCGCACAACACATACACGGCTAGAACAAGTTTCCTTCCAAGTGTAAATGCTCAGAAACTGGTTAGCCCACGTAGGGTCCATAAATATCCAGGGCATTAAAAGAAGCACTAAGGCGGCTGGAAAAAAAATTCGTAAATCTGTAAGGAATCTACTTTTTTTTATGAGCGGGAAGAAACATAAACACAGATTTGAGAAGTATTTGGGACAAGTGTAAAAATACGATTAATTTTTTTTTCTAGTGCCCTCCTCTGGCTCATGAACGGTGATGTTTATTTGTTCGTTTTTGTTTATTACAGTTTTGAAGCCACAGTTAAGGTTAATTCTACTGCAGGTTAGATAGATCAATGTTCAAAGTTTGTCACAGGGAAAATTTCTGCCGCTTGAGCGCCGGTATCGCTAATGGCTGCAAACTGACCAATCACAGAGCTTTCCTGAATTTTGCGTTACACAAAATTGATAATTTAAAACGCGAAATCGGTTTGTTTTCACTTTGAAACTAAATTAAATCACTTCTATCATTTTCAAGCCTATTTAAATTTAATTTTACTACAGTTTCGTATTTTTCTGGTCTCTTAGCGATAGCAGCAAAACTAGCTGAAGAAATTTTCCCTGTGCCAAACTCTCCCATAAGAAAACACATGTTATTTCTAACCTGTAGTAGAATAAACCTTACTTGTGAGCAATTTGACAGGTCCAATAAAGTACATAAATATTCGTGTCACGGAAGTTTTTTTACTACTGTATATGCAACTTCTATAGGCGGTTTGGATAAAGTGAGTACTTTTGAAGCCCTTTTTACTTTTTTTCGTTAATTTTTATTTTCCTATCCCTTTTTTTATATAAACAAAGCACCTTAAGTAACAATCAAAGCGTATATATTGTACTTTATTCAAAATTTAATGTCTAGCGTCACAATAGCCAATATTGTATAGTGATTATTCTAGACAGGTTGTCGTCAGAAGTGCTTACTTTATCGCGAACATACTATAGACGAAATCTCCTCATATTAAAAGGACAATCACTCCTAACTATGCTTCCAAATTTTTTTAAAAATATGCACGACTATTAATAACATGTATTGGAGCGTCTTAAAAAGGTCTAAAAACTGTTTTTTTTTCCAGACTGCTGTATCTGGGAAAATACCAACCTGATTCGTAATACAGAACTGCAGTATCATGCGTTTGGCTTTGCACCACGCTTTCCACAAATAAAATTATACTGTCACTGTTTCAAGTTTCTCATACAGAGCACTACAAGAAAACATTGCGCTCCAAATAAGGGGACATGGTACATAATTAAGTGCTAAAATCATCAGTTTGAAATTGTAGGTTTCTTGACGCCAATTAGCAAATAATAATAATAATAATAAATCTTAGACAATAGTTTGTGTCAAATGTCTGAGCAAAATTTTAAACGCATTTCTGAACAGACGCTGACGCCGAAATCTCGTATATTTAATTACGATATATTTAAAAGATTGCACTTTTAACAAATGCATCATTCAGGGTAAATGTTTGCTCATAAAGTTGGCTCACACCATTATCTACGATTGTTGTTTTGTAGTTTATCCATTTTCAGTTTCAGTTTTTTTTATACCACCCACTCTTATGTGTACCACGCATAAATGCGGTACTATTTTTGACGCACGTAACCAGTGTCACCCGTATAGCTTCCGATTTTATTGCCCTCATCGGGTAAAAAGACATAATTATAAGACTTATCTGTGGAAAACATGTTGGCAGAAAACATTCATGTCGTCATCGACATCGTCTCTACAGCTGTCCCTAGACGGACAACACTTATCCACATTTTTTTTTTTTTTTTCGCGATATGAAGTAATAAAAAATAATTTTACGAAAATATAACATTTACTCTTTGTCACTGCAAAATTATCTTCAAATATTTTATTTATTTAATGCCTTTATTTAGCCTTCTCTTACACTTAACCATTATCATACAAATACAGAACACAATATCTTACAATATAAAAAAGTAATTAATAGTAATTAATAACATTGCATACAAAATATCATTTGTGTGTGGAAAAATATAGCATAGGCCTATACGACTCTACAATAAAAAAAATGTTTAACGTATCAAGAAATGCGATTCGTCAAACAAAATTACGGAGAAGTAAACCGAATACTTATGTTGACAAATGTAACATTCAGTAATTTAGTACAACCATTTAGAAAAAAAAAATATTAATATAGCTGTAATGAGTCTGCTGTTATATAGAGAACATGCGCGAAAATGCAATTTACAAAGAGCAATGGAATATAACTTGTACCTGTATAGGACTTCACAAAATTAAAACTTAGGAAAAACCTAGTGTAAATAACTACCTAAGGAAAAGGTAAAAATTTAAATTAATAAGTGATATACAAACATACGGATATTCACCAAAACTAACTCAACACGTACACACATTCGAAAGCCACATGGGCAGTTAATCAGAATACTGCGTTACATCTAACATAATGTTACCACACAGAAAAAAAAAAGTTCTTCCGAAACGTGATATTCACAGTTCTGCAGGCAGTTTGTGAACTAGCGTTGATCACACGCGCAGAAGACGAGGAAGGGACTTATATGTGGTGTCTACGTCATCTTTATTCTATGGACGGTTATTCTGTGGATGGCGCGTGCGACCAGGGTTGCTGGCCAAATTCTTAACATTTTTATTGGATTTTAGGTTACGTTAAGGTTAATTCTACAACAGGTTAGCAAGAAAATGTGTTTTCATAGCAGAGAGTTTGGCACAGGGAAAATTTCTGCCGCTAGTTTCGCTGCAATCGCACGTGGACCAAAAAAATACGTAACTGTTTTAAATTAATTTTAAATAGGCTTTTAATGACAGAAGTTATTTAACTTAATTTTAAAGTGAAAATAAACCAATTTCGTGTTTTGGATTATCAACTTTATGTAACTTAAAATTCAAGAAAGCTCTATGATTGGTTAATATGCATCCATTAGTGATACTAGCGCTAAATTTTACCTGTGCCAAACTTTTAATATTGGTCTTTCTAACCTGTAGTAGAATTAACCCTAGTCCTGTCGTCAGCGAGATAATTAGAGACGGTTACGGTACGACTTTTACCCAAAGACAGGAACTATGAAAGGAGTCGGCGTATTCCTGTTTTAAGGAACATACCCAGCATTCACCTGAAGAGATTTCATGAAAACCATAAAAAACCGAACACCGCATGGAAAGAACCGGTAATCTAACTAGAGTCTAACAGATTGCGAGTCTAACATGTTACCGTTGCCAGTCTCACGAGACGATTACACGACCTTAAAGTTCAAAATACACATAAATTAACATAATTTATTGCACAATTTAGTGAACAGGTTCTTGTTATTCACACTTTAATTTCAAAACGGTATTCCACTTGATATATTTTAAATAAAAATTTTAATTTTGAACTTTCATAGTGTCTGTAGTGGCCGTTATGTATGGCGAATGATTAGCCAGAAATACAACATAATCTAAATATAGCAAAGCCGTCAAAATAAAATTTTATAATAATATAAAAACCTTAAAAAATCTTAAATGGATTTTTTTTTCAGAGATTATTGAAACCCACGACACCACACTAAATAGTTCACGTACTAATATTTTTTATATAACGCAATTACATAGGCAATAATGAAAATAATAATGAGCAAATATCTTTTGAATCCACATAAGTGCGTGGTTACACATTATAATACAATTTTGGTTTCAAATTATTGTATACGTATTTCGTAGGAAATACATGACGATTGGCAACACTGGCGCGATGGTAACGGTCACGGGCGACGGTTGGCGGTAACGTCTCATTCTCAACCAGTAAGAAAGAACTCAACCGACGAGCGAGACGTATAGTGACGTCACCCCCTCCCCTCCAGGAGGACAGGTGACGTCATGCCCCCGCGCCTGGCGCACGTGTGCGGCATGTGGCATCGCTTATGGCGACCTGCAATCAACCCGCCATTGGCTTCTACCAACCGCCGATATCCAGACGTGGCCTGGTGCGTCATGCCACCTTGTTCCTATTCCACAAGTTAATTACCAACGAAGACAGTCTTAGTCAGCGACAAAGCGATCCAAACCCTAGTAAAAATTCTCCGATAAGTGCCAGCAAGGGCGTCCATCTTATCGATTGTTAGGGGGGGGGCAAGATCATAATGTATGTTTATGTCAACAGGAACGGATAAAGTATGTGTATAAATTTGTAGCCACTGGCATATTTCGATACACGAAACAGCGTTGATTACGAAACTTATCAAATTGCAAATAGTTTGCTATACGTTTTATTAAAAAACAAAACTAAACACATTGTGGAACATCTGTTAGGATGGGGGGGGGGAGGGTGGCACAGGTCCCCCCTCCCCTCCTCCTTATGGGCGCCCTTGAGTGCCAGAACAAGAACCGAGCCAGGTGGCACGACGGTAACATGTTGGACTTACATTCGGAAGGAGACCGAATTCGAGTCCCGGCTTCGGCCGTCCTGATTTCGGTTTTTCACGGTTTCCCGAAATCGCTCCAGGCCGAGTTCTATCCCAGATTTCGTCATTGTAACATTTTGTGTCGTCGTCTCTAATGACCTCACTGTAAGCGAGACGTAAAGTCCACTTACGTTACCAAAACAAGAACCGCCTGTGTGATTAAACACACCTCTAAGCATGAATCCAATCATGTGTCCTGCCGATAATGTTCTCCCATGCCATAAGTAATTTATTACCGGGCTAACCACGTAGAATACGCTTATGAAAACCTCCCTCCTCCATAGTCCAGCATCCGAAACTTGGTGCTGCTGTTCTACATTGCTGGTTTAATTTCGCAATCTCTCCCCCCCCCTTTTTTTTTTCATGGCCCCAAATTCCTCCTTGCAGCTCCAATCTCCTCAAAAATCCGCCTACTTTTAGCAGTTTATACTGTTTCTGTGTTTCGTATAGTTGCTTGTCAGAACTGATCAGTAGTCAATCATTGGGACCAGAAAAATTCGCGTTGTCTTTTAGGACCAAGCTAGATTTCAAATATCTCTTCCTGGAGAGCGCTGAGCCTAACATAAAGAACCAACTACATGCAGACCCAATCATATTGTATCA
This sequence comes from Medauroidea extradentata, assembly GCA_003012365.1. Classification (NCBI taxonomy): domain Eukaryota; kingdom Metazoa; phylum Arthropoda; class Insecta; order Phasmatodea; family Phasmatidae; genus Medauroidea; species Medauroidea extradentata. Next base: position 9,465 of record PNEQ01044806.1, on the reverse strand, counting down.
CTACGTGAGCGAGCAGCCAATGAACAGTTGTATGCTTGAATACACACATATTCTTGGAGGCTAGCCTGTATTGTCCAATCTCTAGTAATTGACCATACTGTACTGGATGGATACATACAGGACAGACAGGCGCCTAGAGTGTAGGCAGCCCTGTGCACTATAACTAATGTTCAAAAAATAGGTGCGAGGTTGCCTACACTTCGGGCGCCAGTCCACTTCATACAACGCAAATAGGTTTCGTGTGAAATTTTGTACGTACAGTTTAGTGCAAGAATACCACACAAGTTTCTTTCGAAGACGAATTGAAACAAAACAACACTACTATACTCTTTCTTGCTGTGTCTGTATTCTTACTATTTGTAAAATAAATACATAAGTGATAGACCTGGTAAGTACTGAATAGCCGTGTTATTATAAATAGGTATGACGTTTTCTTCTCCGCACGTAAAATTAATCCCGGTAAAAAATACATGAATTTAATTCGAAAATATTTGGCTAACGAGTGCACAATATATGCGAATAAAATGAGTTTACTTTCCCGGAATTCCTTTTTACGCATCACAAGCTAGAGACATTTTACTTGTTAATCATAACCTTCTTTCTGACTATTGGTCTGTCCTGTTCTGGAAAATATTTCTGCACGCGAAGATATATATTTCAAATTAAGTATTTTATTCTTATTTAATTTTCCATACATCTAATACATTTTTTTTTTACTTTTTTTTTGTAGTTATACATTTATTTTTTACAATTCCATTAGTAAAATATAAATTTTTCGTTAGTAACTGTTTGAAAACAAAGAATTTTCTTCCGTAATTCGTAGTTTGGTTGTTAATATTCTCTCTCTGTTTTTAATATGTTACCATCTGTTATTGTATTTTATGAATTAAAAGTAATGGTTGACGTCCAATTAAAATCTGTAAACAATGTTTGAACGAACTTTCTAAAATCAACATAGTACTAAGGCGCGGTTTTTATCTGTTTCATAGGCCCACTAGAAATGTTCGGCAGAAAAATGCAACACATATTGTGTTCTTCACAACATTCTCTCTATTACCGAGTGTTTGTAGTAAATGTGAGTTCAGCAAGTCAACTAAAAGACAACATATAGCATGAGTGATATCTGAAGTACGTACTTAAGACTGCTCTGCTCCGAAAAATGCGTAATTAAAAACAATTCAATCGATACGAACGAAATAATTTAGAGTGTAAGTAAATGAATTAAGCTACAGAACGCCACCTTTGTAATTTCACGAAACATTTTGTTTGTATTTTATAAAAATTCTTGAAAATACCTAAATTTTGCATATCTCTGAGTACATACATGTATTTTGAAAAATAATTTCTACGCGAAGTAAGAAAGGTGTCATTCTGTAGCTCCATACATCTACTTTCACTCTAAATACATTCATTCATTTCGTTTGAATAGTTTTTACTTTGACATGCGCTTGTATTAAAACTATGGAACAGAAAAATATTTTATTTGTGGGAAATATTTGTTAATGTAATGCGTTAAGCGTTGGATAGTATTTGATACAGTATAAAAATACGGATTTTTCGGTGCAGATCGCCCTTAAAAAGGCAAAATTCTGCAGTACAAAGTTGAACAACTTGAAGCGTAAACTATAGAGGCTGTGGTTATAGAAGAAGGAAGATTACATTCGACAGTGGCTGCGCGTTCCGATATGTTTTCAACTCCCGTCAAAAAAAAAAAAAGAGGGGTGTTATAATATTAACGTGTGTATCTGTATGTCTGTGACATCGTAACTCATAAACAAATAAACCTATTTAATTTTTTTTGTTTATTTGAAAGGTGACTTATCCAAGAAGATCTATTCAGCCATATGAAGATGTTCAGCTCTTTTGTAGTTGTGGAATGTACAGTATATTAATAACTTCTATTGGTAAGATGGATCTAAAATTTAGTTTCCTATGAGGTTTTTTTTTTAAATTTAAATTTAGGTCTTAACTTGTTACCGTATTTATTTTATGTAATTGGCATGAAGAATTAAGAGCATACAATCTCATGTTTAGGTCGTCGTAGCTAGAGCATCTGTTAATTATTACAATATATTATTTTTGAAGGGTAGGTGTAACGTGACAAACATCGTTCGCACTTCAATTTTTAGCGCGAAAATGCGGTGAAATATTTGAAAACAGTACCACTTGGGCCCACGGGAGCCGTTGAAGCGGCAAGCGAGAAGCAGAAGGCGGTGTTTCTAAATTGGTGACCAGGCATCAGCTACGACCTTGAACCTCCGTAACGGCCGCTCCTCGATGACGTCAGACGTCACGTAACACTACTCGCCCTCCTCGACATGGACGATTGTATTACTACGCGCGCTGGACGGGTGTTGTCAGTGACGTCACAGTGAGTCATGATCTATCTTCTGTCGAAATAATTACACATTGTTCTCCCACTTACGAGATAATTCACGCCGAGTAATAGAAGCCATGAGAAATCCGGGCCTCGTGTATGAACGATGTTGGGTCTTGTGGTGTTTTACGCGAAAATGCTCAACTTTCTCCCAAAAAAAATTTTTTTACTTACTAAGGCCATGCTCTCCAGTTTGTACTTTTTTAGCGATATTAATTTTTTTACGCCCAAATGAGAGCATATACCAAAAATCTGTTTGGTATTTTGTTTAAAAATTTTTTTTCGCCGTGATATCTAATTTTCTTTTCAAAACAAAGAATTATACGGTTTCGACAAACATCAATTAAGCAGAATTTCGTTAATTACATAATTGGCTAAAGACATCATATTTACTGCCTTGAAAAAAATTAGCCAACACGGGGAAAAAAATATATATTAAACAAAACTGCCAGACAGAATTTTGATATGCGTAAAAAACGCGGATGACTGGAATACTCAGTCGTCAGTAAAATCTGAACTACTCATCAAAATTCGACGAGATGTTTTGCTGAGTAGATATTTTATCAGCGAACGTTTATTTATATAGCACTATGCGGTAGTATGATTTACTTTCCAGTAAAATTTAAAAACTTTTTTTTTAGAAAAATAAGGGCTTGAAACCACTAAAACTACAAAAATGGAAAACTGTAATTTTTATAATTTTTATATGATAATATCTAAGCCTCTATAGTAACCGAATTTCAAAAATACTCGTAATTTTAACATCCGTAAATTTCTCGCGCCAACGTGTAGAATGTGGCGTGTATCTTCCTCGCAAATGTGACTAGGAATACCTGGCCACAGACTAAATAGTAATACAGACATGAAATGACGTGGCGGCTCGTTTGATACGGACGAACTTCGCCGCTTATTGGCTGCCCGAGGTTGTTGATACCAGCCCCGTGTATGTTTGGTTCCTGCATGTTACCTATTGGCCTGGCTGCCGGCTAGCAGGGTAGCTGCGTTACGCTGATTGGCGGTTGGCGTCTCCGCCATGTTGCTGGCCAGGGAAGCCATTTTGCTGGCGTGTGTGGCTGAGTTCGCCGTCCTACCTGCTGTTTCACTTCTGTATTACTAAATATTCTGTGACCTGGCACAGTCCAGAACCCGTGGAGATATTGGCAAAATTGCTTTCCCAGGCGCTAATAGAACCCGGGGTCCAAGCCCCACCGGCCAGGAGTTCTAAACATTTTTCTTTCCTTTTTAGATATAAATATGTTTGACACAATTTCAAAGTTCGACAACTTTGCCACTGCGCCAAACTTCCCCATTTAATGACAATGCTAGTTAATGTGACCAGACTATTCGACAGATTTTAGTGATCAATCTAGACGAACACAAATTTACATACAGAAATAAATTGCCATGCCATAAGAAAAATAAATACATTTTGTTATTGGCTTGAACCTTCAACACTGTAAAAAATGTCCGTGAATTTACTGACAATTTTACGGAAACGTCTGTTTATTTAACGGAAACATTATTTTGTAATACGGTTATACATAATTTTGTTTCATTAATTAAAAATGTGTAAAACTAAGAGAAGAATCTAAGAAATAACCGTACGCATTATTGTGCCTACACCAGAAGTATAATAAATATGCGAGTTTCCATAAGTGGAGCTAGTTGCCTTCCGTAAATTAACGGACACTTCTGGAGAATTTTTTACAAACACTGCTCCGTAAAAAAAATAATAATTTTTAAAGTGACACCTTATGTTTATGAGAGCTTTTAGCAACTGTTGTTTAGTACTCCTTAGTAACATACTAAAAATTCAATTGTCATTCGGTACCACTTGAAATACTCTCGTGTACACCGTTATATATTTTAACGGGAATGTATAATAAACTAACGGAAATACTGTCCGTAAAAATAAAATACTGAAATGTCTACAGTAAATATACACTACGGAATCATTCGTAATATGTCCGTTAGTCTGCGGACACTTGCACGGGAAAAATCGTAAAGTTATGGGTTAGAGAGCTGTAAATACTACGGATATATTTTAATAACATCACAGGTAAATCTTCAAATCTGTAGAAATGCAATTGTAGCGTTACAGACATGTAAATTAGGCTCAGTTCCGTGTGATGAAACTGTTTTACGAAAACTTCAGTTGGATTAGGAAATAAGTTCCGTGAATTCACGGAGGTATCCGGAGAAATTTTTACCGGAAATTCTGTAATTCGAAGGAAAAAAATGTTCACTGTGAACTTTTGAGGAAAATGTTGGTGAGGAGCGATTCGTGCGTCTTGTGGTCACGTTAGTGCATCACTATTGGCTGTGGAAGCGCAAAATTCTTCCAGTCGGTGGCACCCTCGATAATCGAGACGTGGAAGAGTTCTTTCACTCGCATGCTGTGTTAAGGCGTAGCACTGACAGGAGTATAATAAAAAACTAAATGCAAGTTGCTTCGTTAGATTTTGCTACTTTCAAATATGTTAAGAGCAAAATTTATTTTGTGTGTACAGGACAAATACATAATGAATAATCACAGAACAGCTACTTAGTGTTAACAGTGCTGGAAAGAATTTCATATTCGAACCAAACACAACAGCATTTTTTATACATTAAATCACAGTAATGCAATTTTCAGCACTTAATCGTCTTTACTCTAGTTGATGAATGTCAGAGTCACAATTTTTCTGTTCCCTGTTCGTGCAAATACAGTTGTAAACATATTTCTTATCAAAAAATTAGATAATTAATCGTGGGCGAAAAGGCAATAAGCTACTTCAGGAAACCTTAGAGGTAACACAATTTTCTTGTATTTACCAAAATCGAGCTAGGGTAAAATAAAAAAATTACTTATTTTAAAAATATTCGTCTTTGTGTAATAAGTATAGGGCCAGGTAGTTTTCGCTAAAAGATTTTTGCAGCACTTTGTTTCAGTGTCTAACGTGCGCACCTGCATTTCTGCTTTGTGGTCAGTGATTGAATGTCGTAACATACAACGTTTGGAGGTTAAACCTGCAAATCAAAGACGTGATGTGTCACAGTTATCCGTGTACTGATTGGCACAATCAAATGAATAACAACTCTTCACAAAAACACTCTGTCAATAGCCATGAAGTTGAGCTGCAGGTGCGCATGTGAGGCAGTGAAACAAAGTGGGGCAAAAAACTTTTCGCGGACCCTAATACGGATTCTGAAGTAGCTCAGTGTTTTTATTTCTTTGTAAATTATTCCATTTTAGTGACTTGAAAATTAAGCAGTGTTCGATACAAATACAAAATTACTGTATTTTTTCAGCAACCTAACGAGCAGCTCCTAGCCCGTACATTCACCTATAGTTTTAAATGTTATGCTTCGTAGACCGAAAACAAATTAAATCTTGTTACCTTAGATTTTCCCATTTGAAATACTAGTATTATGTATGATTGGAGATTAATTCTATGTTTATTAACGCTGCTATTTTCTTGTAATAACAAATTATTTCTTTCTCGTTGAATATTTTTGATTTGTCAGGCAATAATTTGTTTCGTATACGTTTATGCCGAACGTATACGGACAATTTCGCGTATTATTATGTGTAAGTTACGTTACTTAAATCATGTCGTAATTTTGAGGTTAAATATTGCAAAATATCGTGCGAACTATTTTCTAGCGCAGTCATAATGTGAATAGGCCGGTCAGCCAATGACACTGACAACGTTTGTATCTGCCGCTACCGTATAATAAACGAGGCCCTGAAACACGGTTAGGTCGCACCCTGTCTGAACTTCAACTCCTTTTGTAGGCGAAGAAGGTTACGAAAATTCCCTCCCAAATCAGGAGGTACGACGGACAAGCACCCCAACGAGAAGGCGAGGTCGACAATGTCACGAGGTAACTGGAAACATGATGAAAACAAGGACAATACTCTTCCTTTTCTGTGGACAATACTCAACTGAACGACCAATTGTACGGAATTATACTCAAGGGAACCAACCCACATATCAAGTATAAGAAGAAGGTCGGAAGTATACACTACAGCAAATGAACGTGCATAAAATCACAATATTGTAATAAAATTAAGAGGCCAGAAATAGCGGTTTATGCAAGGTTCGGATGCACACAGTCAACTTTGACCTAGAACAAAACAGTTCCAGAGAAGAGTAGGTTATTTATCTTCTGCTTACCTCTGTCCAACACCACAATAACACGTAAGGAAATTAGACAACACGGCGGTACGGGAATTACTGTCCGGTGATTATTTTGATACCGAGAATATCACACTGCTTTATATTACCATATACATGCATACATAATTGATTTAATTTTAAGTACATATCTAGTTAACTATATGCTAATAATTAATAATATTTCCATTGTTGAGGATTAAAAATTTAATATAACAAAACTCAAAACAAGTTTGAAGTGCAAGAACTCTACTTATTCAGTATGTTAAAAAACAACTGATAATTTAAATGAAATTTGTATAGCATCCATAAGGCAATGGTTGTAAGAAATGTACTTATTCAATTCGTTGAAAATCTAGTGAAATTTAAATGTCACTTGTATAATGTCCGTAGGTTCGCCCGGCGACGGTTGAGCGCTAACGGCCACGTCGACTCCCTGGGGCGACGGCCTAAGAGGAGGACCACGGGGTGTATGTGACCTTGACCTTTGTACGCGGCGGTCTGGCGGTGACGTCACTGGACTGGCTGGGCGGGAGGGACGTCCTTGGAACGATACTTCGTCTCCAACGCTCGCTTGGTCCTCCCTCAACACGCGCAGCATCCATCCACTGGACCCCTTGCATCGCGGAGATGTACTGTGCTGTAGTGTCCATAACTTAGAACAGTGTTGCCACACGTACAGAAGCCGTTCACAGTAAGGTAGCGAGCTAGTTGCTCTTTCCAACAGGCCTGAACCGTTGACAAGTATAAATAAATGCTGTGTGTGTGTGTGTGTGTGTGTAGGTGTGTGTGTGTGTATGTAAGTGGCAAATGTTGTATGACGACATTTTTACGAGCACAATCTAGCAACACTGTACGAAGAAAGTCTCCTCTTGCGTTCCACGACCAGTTGTTATTTGATATATGTTACGTCACGTAAACGTAGAATCATGTTTGGAATGATAGGAATTTTAACCTGCACTCATATGTAGGTCAGAACAGTCAGAGTAAGATAAGTAAAATATCAGTGTGTGACTTTTTTTTTGTGTGTAAAGTTTGGCATAAATGAAACGAATGGATTATATTTTTTATTTTACTAATTCGGTTGGCATTTTTACCAAATACAGTATAACCGTCTGAAAAGGCTGTTTTCAGCTATTTTGGTTTAATTGGTTGGCGGAGAAGACAGATATTATAACATTCGTTTTGCTCACTCTTTAGAATTTAATTTAACACACACACCTTCTCTCTTTCGCTCTCTCTCTCTCTCTCTCTCTCTCTCTCTCTCTCTCGCTCTCTATAACACAAATGGTGACGAGGAGCATTCCAAGTATGTAACGGCGGTTATATTTGGTTCAGGGATAAAACCTGGAGTGAAACATTGGAGAAATGCTATATAATTACAGTTACCAAACCTGTTACGCGATCCGGCCATGACAGGCAGCGGCGATAATTCAGTGATGATGTTACACGTAGACGAAGTGAGCCGTATGTAAGCTAATACGACTACGAACTAAAGTATCCATGTAATATCGTCACTCGCGGCCTTCAATTTGACCACTGGGCCATCTTGTTATTTAAAGATATTGGGCCTTATTCATAGTCGTGAGATAGTTCCGAGATGATCCTGAGATCATCTTGTGCCAGTTAGTCCAGGGTTGGTCCTGACTCAGACTGCCGTTAGTCCGCGTCTATGAATAAGACAAAAATTAGTCCGACGATAATCCCGCACTAGTCCGGGTCAAAAACGACTATGAATAAGCCCCATTGTGTTTAGTTTAGTTGAAAGTGCTGAATTTATTGCTTCTAATTATATTAGTTTCATTAATTTTCAAACTTAGTTAGCTGTATACAATATTTAGTTGGGCTTTTTCTTTGTATTTTAAGACGTTACAGCCAACGAACTATAATTATTTTCATATTAATTGCAAATACTGTATCTGTGGCTTTATATTTATGATAGTTCATTTAGCTTATTAAGCTAAGTAAAAATTATTTATTGGTTAATATTTTTTGTGAAGTGCTACATTGTTATGTTGTCTTGCTTGTCACATAAATTAATAAATTTTATGTTTTAACATTTTTTGTTTTGTGTACACGTTTTTTTTTTTTTTTTTTTTTTTTTGCATATCTACATAGCAACGAGTTATGACTTTGTGTTGGTATTATTTTTGAAAAATCGTAAACTCTATACGAGTATTTATTGGTCGCTACTTCGTACGAATATGTAAAGTGGTCTGTTGTATTATTGTCATGTTAGACATCATTAGTTTCTAATAATTTTCCTAGTTTTTGACAGTTCTATGCATATGTAATTTTATTTTGTGTATCAGTAAGAAAAAATGGTTAAGTATAAGAGGAGACTACATACCTTAACTTCATCATTTGAAAAATAGACCAGTAAATAAATAAAATAATTACAACGAAAATAACTCATATGCAAAACATAACGAACTATTTTTGTCACCCAACAAAAAACAATACGTCGCGGGTTTAAAGGTTAGTAAAAAACCTTATTTGAAGCCGTGATTAAAACAATTTGTAATTTTGAATGTGTGGCTACATACAGGCGGCAAGTTTCGTGCATAAGGAATGCTGCCGTATTTGATCAATTTCGTATAAAGATTACGGATTTGAACTTAAGATACTTATCTAGGTAGGTTGTGTTGGTGTATGTAAGGTACAGAACCGATGGAGAGTGACGTTGGTCGGCGTATGTAAAGCCGCGTTTACACCGGAGTTGGCAACGTAAGATTGCCAACTTCGATTGCAGACAGCTAGTTGCCGATTGAAGTTTGCAATTTGTACTTGCAACCAAGTACACAGTTTGCTTAATTTGTCTGCAACATGCAACATGCAACTAGTGTGTAGAATGTCGAGTGCGGAAGAGGTTGTTCTTTCTGCGGCAGCGTGTGTTATTCTAGCTAAATGTAGACGACCGAGAAGATA
>PNEQ01044805.1:0-14197 GCA_003012365.1 Medauroidea extradentata | reverse complement strand
CTTTAAATTCCTTGGCAGGAACATTCAGATCTCATGGCAATTTCCCGAGCCTGAAACATAATGTCACCCTTTTCTTTTATGAACACAACCACACAATTTTCAATTTAATGGCATTTTCGTTTCTTTGGCTCTCAGGAGGATTTTTGCGAACTGTTTTAATTTTTCTGTCTGTGAATCAGCAGTTCCTTAAGTTTACACTGCTTCACTAGTCACAATTGTTTGTTCACAATGCGTAATTTGTTACTATGTTGAAGTTCGCATTAAAATTAAGCTGCGATCGTTTCACCATGATTTTTGGCGAATATTTTTTACGAATACAGCTTTCTTGACTTTAAAATTATAATTATGGTAACACATAATATAAACAAAGCCAAGGTAGCGGCTGCAGGTGCTAGTAATGATACATCTATTGTGCGCCTACTGCTAGCGCCACGTTTCACAATCTATGGCCGCATCCATAATGTATGCTGGTGTGTCGTTTAAAATCATTGACTCGTCATGCAGTTTCAAAAACATAATTTCGGTGACAATTTCATACGTCTGCGATTATAGTTCGGCCCCTGCATTTTAATTTCTCAAATTTTGAGAAAAAAATTGAACTATTTTCAGGTAAATATAGTACATTGTTTTATATACATGACAGGCTGCATGTTTCTTTGTTTTGTTTACAGTAACAAAGTTTGAACAGTTATCTACTGGCATTTATTTATTTTAAGTGAAAGTACGTAGTATGAAAATAAAACTTAATTTTTTTTTTGTTCTATTCAGTGAAATGTCAATTCTTATACAGTCGAGCCTCGCAACTACAACATTGGATACTACGACAACAACGCAACTATGACAATATTCTCAATCCCTGTCAAAAAATATAAAAATTGTAATAATTTAAAGGGAATGAAATGGAAAAAGTTGACATATTGTGAGCAGGAAATATTATTTAAAATATTGTATGTTCATTAGAATTCAGCAATAATTAGAGGCCTGGAATTTTCGCAATAATCTCCTAGAAAATGATAAATTCTCTGGACGAGCTCTTAGATCCTCGGCGGCGTGACTGGGCGCATCGTCCCGCTGCTTTGTCGCTTGGGCCTAGATCCTTTGTATGGTTGACAAGAGGCTTGTCTGGAAGCTCGTACAAAGGAGAGAGTACAAAAGAATACATGTCTCTCTCCCTCCCTCTGTCAACCCCCTTGTACATATACACAGCCAGCTTGCAAGACGAGATTGGGTGGGGGGGGGAGATAAAAAGAGGAATGCTCAGATGCTAGATAAACTGTTGTCAGGCGCTCCCAAAAAGCTTCCGCTCAGCCAAGATGATGACACAGCTATTGGGAACAAGAACTGAGTGTTCCGACAATAACTGCGGACATATGCTGTTCCTTCACTAAGAATAAATGCTGCCGACTGTGACATACCTGAGTCACACGCACCACGCATACAGAAGAAATGTCTCTGGGAGAGATGATAGCACTGTCTCTTTCGCTCACCCACCCACCGAACACAACTACTTGTGCTTATCTCTACTTAGCTTGCTACCACACATATTTTACTGCCAAGGCCTTGAGATTTTTGAGATAAGCTGCAAGGACGGTGAATAAGAGGACGCATTGGCATTACTGTCTCCTGTGTTAGTGTATTTGTTCCGAGTAATTTACCTTCATGCTCACACAGTCCAGCTTATGTGTTTTTATCTTTTAGTTGGGAATTTCAACATTTACTGTATACTACTTATAAACTATAATTTAACAAATTAAACGTCCCATAAACTTGGAGCGACAAGCAATAAATCCTTGCAGGCTGGCCGTTGCATTTTACAGTAACGTGCACACCGTCAGGAAGAGTGTGGGAACAAGGGTAATCCTTTTTTTTTTTTTTTTGTCTTGGAATGAATTTGCTTGGACAGTTAAAAGTGAAGAAAGAAAAATAAAACCAAAGAAAAAATCCATAGGTGGTGGGACGTGTGTGAAAACTAGCATGCCTAGCCTTAGCATCACTTTTCAACGAATTGTTTGTTTAGATTTGGTAGCGCTCATGTAGGTCCGACACTTTTTCTGTTGGCGCACTGCCGAAATAATGCAGACACGTGCATCCTCTTCTGTTACTACTTATTGGCTTGGAACTAAATTTGTGCTGCCGCTAAACACAGTTCACGACTAACTGCCAATGTTGACATCGTAATTTTTCTGGCAAACACGCCAATGGACAAGTGGTCAATTACATCCACCTGTCCCAGCCAATTTTTACATGTCTCGGGCAAGCACACAAATTTTTTGACACAGTGTGAGAGGGCACACAGAATTATCATGAGAGCATACATGCTAAAAAAAAATACTACACTTGTCAATCTGATTACTAGTACCTATTGTAAACATCGCGAGACGCGTGCTGAGAGCGTCTTAGCACTGCTGAATATGTTTCTTTTTTTTTTATTTTATTTTCAAAATCGTAAACTTTATTAACAAAATGTAGGTATTACTTAACAAGTTTTTATCTTATGAATAGAAATATACATGCCAGAGGCCTATTAATATCTCTTACCGCCTCAGAAAACGTAAACGTCACGAGGTCGTAAATTTTGCTTGGCTAAATGGCTTACCGCTCAATGTTTTTCTCATTTTTTCGAAAATAGTGGAGGGTGTCATAGACTTGCCTGGTAACAAATTCTTAGGAAATAACTAGCCTTTTTTGTAAAAACCTTATTTTGTTTTTAAAAAAAACTTGTCAATTATGAGAATAAGGGCCTGTATTACTACCTCCGGATAAAAAATCTGAATAACTATCACACGAATAAGCTATTCAGGGAATAATCATACCCTAGTGTATACAACCTCCGAATAGCAATCAAATAGTTATTCGTCATATATTCAGTAGTGCTTGGTTAATTTTTTCGAAGGTTGGTATTTAAATTCTAGTTGAATTCATGCTATTTGGTAAAAAAAATAGCTTCGTGGTGTTGCTGAAATTTAGATGATGTATAATTATAGATAGAAAAAACGTTGAATTTTTCTAGATATGCTGATTTATGAGTTATGATAAGACATAAGTAAATTATCAACTAAAATTGATGTAATACGACCCACTGCGATAATTCAGTACTTCAATATTGAACATGTTAATTACGGGACGTACATTTACATTTAAGGTGTAGTTTAAATGACACAGATAGATGGCGCTAACATTTAAATTAAATTGCACGCCAGTACTAAATAATATTTTTCCAAATATATACATGAAATAAAATGTAAAGGCTAAACAGATTTTTAAATTACTTAAATTAAATGTTGTATCTGTAAAAAGTATTTATAATGCATGCTCTACAATGTTACTATTATGGTTTCAATTTGAAATATTGGAAACTTTGTATCCATGTCAGACGTATTTGGATGGATAAATTATTTTACGTAATTAATAAACTACTCTTTGTTCTATGCGTAATAAACTTTAGAACTTAAATTATACGGTTTGTTAGGTGTAAATAGTTATTTAAATACTAGAGCTGTTTTCATTGTTCCTTTTTTGAACTATTTGGTTAAAGAATACATAGTTTTGTTACCTAATTTAAAATTTTGTCAATGATTTGTTTCAAGCTGTTCATTTGAAATATAGATTGTGCTGCCAGATTCAATTAGTTAAACCGCTAAAAAAATTGCTGCATGTACGATAGTTATAAATGGTTACCGTAGAGAAAAGGTAGGAATTTCATAGTCAATTTTTGTACAAATTAAAATGAAAAACTTTTTATATTACAATCTAGCTCCAGAGTCTGACTAAATGTTTATTTCAGGCCTTGTGCTTACCTCAGCATTGCATTATTTTCGGTAAACATTAGTAACCTTCGATTTAACATGATTTTAACCTCAACATGCCTCTGAAGTGGCAAAATGCTCGCTGCCATTTTATACCTATTTGTTGAATAAGAGGCTATTGGCTGGTCTGAGCACCAAATAGTTTGTTCAGTGAATATGCACCCGAATAGCACTATTCAGGAGTCGTAATACGCTCTTAGTCGCTATCCAGAGAATAAATTTTATCCAGAACTTTATTCGGAGGTGGTAATACAGGCCGTAACAGTCATGCAAGAACTTAGAGCAAAAAACTGACTTTAACAAAAAATATTGGTTTTAGGGATTAAAATGTGGAATTCGGCAACTACGACGACGCAACAACTAATTTTTCTAGAACCGTCACGTGTCGTAGTTGCGGGGCTCTACTGTACTTTACGTATGCATTTATGCCCATTTTAGTTTTAAAAATGTTGCTTCAAAAATGGTAGGCTGCGATTTATGTGTGTGTGTGTGTGTGTGTGTGTGTGTATATATATATATATATATAAACACAGTTTGTGCATGTTGTAATCTAAACTAAATGTTTGGTCCCCAGTGAAATTTGTTTGCAATTTTGCCTGATGTGACTCCTTTAAATTAAAAAGTGCCTGCTTTTTCTGAATGGTCTATTTGAAGGAAAACTTTATTTGGTTGGAACATTTTTAATTGCATTTTTTATCCGTAAATAAACGCTTCAAAGTGTTAGTTTCTGCAAGATAATGGCTATTGCACATCTGCTACGGACTTTAAAATTTCTGTCCATTTGGATCAGGGACTGCCAAACACTGGCTCTGTGAAATCTGAAACATTTTGCACTACATCGAGGGTAAAAATTTACCCCTCATATCTGATATTTTTGTAAAATTAATATTTATGTTCACTGTGAAGAGTATTTTGAATTCCTGTTGTCAGGCAGTGGTCATAATTATTTTCCTTTCTTCTTCACAGTTCTTTATGTAGTTTCCTCTTAAATTGATTACAATGTTCTTTTCAGCACTATCTCCTGTAAAATTATGTTGTATGCAGTTACGAGGTGTAAATGTTTGACCCTAGATATTTCAAAGTTATTTAAATTGACAATATAAATATTTAAATAATAGAGCAAACTGTAAGAGTAAAATAGACAGTTTACACTGCCGATAAATGTTTAATGTAGTGTTGTGTCGATTCATAAAATACACAGATTCAGATTCCAACATTGATTCTTAAAATTGTGATTCAATTCTTTGTTTCAAAGACCAATTTTAAGCTTTCTTTTATGTTTTTTTAACTGTTTTAATTTTCTTATGCTTAAAAGACTAATAGTCCCTTTGAAAGAAATGAACTATGTTACATACATGAAATACACACATGTGCCTATTTGTAAATGCAGAAAAACGAGATCTTTGCAGTTTGGGTAAATTTATGTAACTTACTTTTGTAGTAAAGATTGTCAGTAAAATTTACTGGTAAATAGGTACTTTTGGTTATCATAAAACTGGTCAACACTAGTTTTCCAAGTTCCATTTCTCTTGAAGTTTTTGTTTTAGCTTTCGCAAGCCGTACTTCAGAAAATCAATTTTTTGCTATGCTGACTGACCTTTATTAAAAAAATATTTATGAATTAGAAAGTGGTTTACAATAATGGAACAATTTTATTACATGTTCGCAACCATTTATTACATATAATATTACCAGATGCTGCAAGCACAATCTACGACTCTATATGTTTACTACTTATAATTATGGTTAGCGTACGACACGTCCGTACAGTTGATTCACAAGTTATTTAACGACTGACACACTGTTAAACTTAATATT
The DNA here is from genome assembly GCA_003012365.1 of Medauroidea extradentata. NCBI lineage: Eukaryota > Metazoa > Arthropoda > Insecta > Phasmatodea > Phasmatidae > Medauroidea > Medauroidea extradentata. Next base: position 8,573 of record PNEQ01044805.1, on the reverse strand, counting down.
TTTTTTGAACACTTGCCAGTATTTAGGGATGTACGATACTCTGAAAATACCAAAAGTTTAGTTCAATACCACTGTAAAAATAAGACGTAAACAACAAAGTAATAAAAAATGTTTATTTTGTCAAAGTATTGTAGGACATTAACACGCCAATGTTGTGGTTACTGCACTACTCCCTATTTTGTTCTGTCGTCGTGTCGATAATATTTATATGGTCTAAGTTGCAGCTTGGTTTATGTGACGGACGTGAACAGTGAAAATGTCGTGCATGGTTTTCGAAACTTAGATATATGTCTTCATTACTAAATAAACTGTGGTGGTGAAGGCACAGAGGAACAAATAAAATTTTCACAACATTCTTTATGAAACAAAACGAGTATGTGACGTGACTTATTTACAGATTGTTTGGTGATTCATCGAATGGGATTTTTCCAAAAACACAAAAAAAAAAATAATTCAAGGTGACTTTACAGTAAGTTGCATATTTTGTTGACGACTTTTTTTTTGTGTAGTACCGAGTTTTTGTCACGTTAGTACCAGAGTATTTGAATACGAATATTAGTCATGGATTGTTAATTACAAATAAATTTTGAAAAATACAGTAATTACACATGTTTATATTTTTTCAAAATATTATGTAATTTTTGCCTTAGTGTGTCTATAACATGTACGAAATTTTCATGCAATGTTGTTTTAATAGACAGCGTGTTTTCTATGACACCAACTGTACACTGTTTTGTTCGTTGGAAATAGTACGTTGGCGCGCTACACAAATAGGGCCAATCGGAAACTAGCGAAGTGCAGTGATAATATTTGTTTACTTCAGAACTCAACTAAGAGTGAACGGAGAATAGCGGCAATAATGTCATAAACCTCGGATAGTTTGCAGTTTGTAAATAAAATAACTCTGGTCCATCAGTGATTCCTCCGAGACTAAAGTATGTTCTCAGGGATATTTTTTTAATAATAAAAGAATTGGTCATGTTGATTCCAAAACCAGGGATTCGGTTCGATCAATTTTGGAATCCGAATCAACCAATCACTAGTTTTATGAAATAATTCTCAGGTATAAAACTGTAACAAATTACATAAATGTTGAGCTTTTAAAAAAGTAGTCAACGTGAAAGCTATTTATCGTGACCCTTGACATATGGTGTAACGCTTTGGCCATAGCTCCGAGAAAGTTAGCTGCCCCTGATTTGGATACTACCTGAACAAATACACATTACGTTCACTAGTTCTGATGTTAATATAAAATTGAAAATTGTTTCCTTTAGCAGTGTTGTTAGTTACTAAGTGTGATGTTTCTTCTATGCCCTAAGGCTGTTACAAAATTACAACAGTCTTCAGTCATGCACAGAGTGTAGTGGTGTGTGCTGGCTGTTCGACGATCCTGTGCCAGCCAACGGGAGGTAGAGCACGTTTAACAGAAGGTGAGTAGTATTATATGAAGATTTTGTTAGATAAGTGATGTATGTTTCCTTAAATTGCCCTTTGTCTCTATTTAAATGGGTGAGATGGGCACAGTTTATTATTGATTGAAATATTGTATTTGAATAGGCAGACAACCCCTGATTAAAATTTTATTTATCGAGGGCATCTACAACCCTTAATGGCACAAAATAAAGCATAAACATTACCTGCAACATAAATTTTAGCAAGTTATGTCTGTCTTCATAAGGTATTTGTCAAAATTTTGTAATGTTCGTTGAAATACAGTAATATCTCATTACAAAGTACATGTAGGGAAATGAAAATTTAATACTTAATACTGAATGTCCTTGTATACCATACAGTTATTAAATTGAAAAATCACTGTAGGGGTTTCACTGTAAAGAACATGAAGGGACCAAAAATTTCACAAGTTTGTTATGGTTGAGTTCTTTATGTTGAAACACAAGCATTGTTATAAATAGACCACTAAGCATATGAAACTTTACTACAGTGGAACCTCGTTAATACAAACCCTGTTAATACAAAGTTCTCAAGAATACGAAGCAATTTTTATTCCCCTTGGAATGGGACAAGAAATGAAATAATTAATTTAATGTTTAATTACAATTTTGTTTATGCATAAAACCACAAAATATCAAGTTCTCAAGTAAAAGGAAGTCACTGTGGTGAAAATACTATTTGATTTGTGGGGCTAAACAGAGTGACCAAAATTTTAGAAACTTTTTAAGGTTTTAGTGAACACCCGTTAATACAAACCTCATTATTACAAACAGCCAAAATTTTGGTCCCTTTAGGTTTGTATTAAAGAGGTTTGACTGTAGTATGTACCGTATGTCATTGTATAATTGTAGCTATCGTGGTAGCTATCGTGTAGTCACATCTAACTTTTAAGATGACAGAATTTGTTAAAAGTGCAACAAAACTCTTCATTCGTTACTGTATATCACTGTTTACTTCCAAATATTTAAAAATGTCAGTAGGCAAAGCAAAAAAAAAATATATATTTTTAAAGTACGACTTGCAGAAGTTTAAAACAAAAACTTCAAGTGAAGCGGAACTTTGAAATCTTCTGTATTGATATGTTTTCTAATAACCAAAGGTATGTATTTAATGGTAAATTTGTATTCACAATTTTTACTATGCAAGTACTGGTAGAAACTGCTGACCACGAAATGTGTTCCCACCAAATGTACGTATTTAATTATGTAGAGAAATTAGTTGCTGAACAAAAAGTACATAACCTCAAAGGTCTAGTATGTTGTATAAATTTAATTTTTCAGGGTTTTTAATAATAACTTAAAGAATTTTTTAATATGTCCATTGCATGAAAATTTTAACTTGGTATACATGTGTTGAATATGATATTAGCTCAATTTGGGTACCTACGGTCATCTCAAAGGTGGCAATCTGATATGTTTGGAGATATCAACAGGTTTGTCATCAGGACATTTCTACACCTCCTGTATTATTTTATGGCATTTTTCAAGTGTGCGAACATATTTTGAAGGCCATGACATTGGTACAGCAATAATTTATGGACACGTTTTACAGGCTTTAAAATAAAAATATTGTACCCCATTTGTAAGCAAAATTCACAAAGCTGTTGCTATCAAAGTTTTTAATGGTAAAATCGAGTATGGCTTGAACTCCGAAGACTATGAATGTGGATAGTAGTTTGTTTGCACAGCAATAAAATGCAATTTACTCGAAATAAAATCTTAACTTTAGCGCCGTCTGATAAATCAAGGCGTACTGCATAGTTTAAGCTTCAAGAAGAGACCTAATAGTCTATTATTGTCGACCGAAATACTGTATGCGTATGTAATGCTGTTATTTTGTACAACATGACACGGCTAGCATAAAATAAATTAAGTTCTTTTAAGTTAAAAATTGCAGTCAATAGTGTGCAGTTTGCGACCTAATCTCAACAGCTCTAGTGTTTCGGCTGTTCCACTAGCTGCGGCAACGTGATTAGCCAATAGGCGAGTTCAAACACCCATGATTAGCCGATAATTTGAGGCGTGGGCGGGTCCTTGCGAAACTTGTCTCGAGATGGCTGCACAGCTGTCTCAATGCCGTTCACGAGAATCGCATAAATTACTGTGAGAAAAAATTTACTTGTAATAAATAATTGCTCTGCCGTATTATTTTACTGATTCGTGCAACCAGAATGTTCGATCATAGACTGCCAGGTTTGGTTCAACACATTCGAAATATCAGCTCGATAGGTTCACTTTTTGTACACATGTGAACTTCGTCCGTCTGACCTTTCAAACATAAACTTATGATTATACATAGGAGCTGAAACATTGAAATAAATTTGTAGTAAGTTATTATCTCTCCGGAATTTAAATTAAATTCACATAAACTCAAACCTATACATAACTAAAACGCCACAAAGTGTGAGAACTTGGCTTAGGCCTACTAATACATTGCTGTCTTCAGTCCTTTAAAATCAACTCAAGTGAAATAAATCATCATTGTTGGCTACCAAATCTAAAACCACGTATGCCCAAACAATGGGCAAATTCCCCAAATTAACTTTTACGTAACCGGGTTCGCTAAATCTGATAAGTTTTTTTTAGTTGTTGAAAAATTCCAATACACACAATAGTGCCTGACGTGCGGTGGCTGACCAAAACAAGTAAGACTACGTCAATAATGTGATAGCAAATAAGAACGCGTTTTCAGTGTTTGTGGCTGCGTTTGGAAATATGGCATTTTTAAAGCTGAATAATTAAATAATTACAATGTTCCTAGAGCTATTGCTTTGCCTGGCTGCATATAGTGCCAAAATAATTCTGATGAATGCGGTAAATATTAAACTTTTTCAAGGAATTTTTCCTATTGCTTGCGTAAAGAAAAAAGTATTCTCGTGAAACCTGTAGAGCTTGGGGCTATTTAGTACTATGAACTAATGAACACTATCCATCCACTACTGTAGCGTCATTTGTGTGACTGGCGCGTGTCTAGACTGCAATTTGTGTAGCAAGCAAGAATTTTTGGCATTATGTAAACACACCTAACAATTTTCGAAATAAGCTTGTACTTAAAATGTATTACAGCACAGCGGAGCATTCGGGCCTCTGAACAAGGTAACATGACCAAATAAGTAAGGACTGCAAACCTCAAGATGATTAACTATGCAATAAAGGAGACGACTTAATTTCGATGTACAGCTGAAGAAAAAATAGACTCATCAGGAAGAAAAACGATGTGCATACTCATCTCCAAGCACTCAATAGAAGTTCTAAAAAATTCATTCGCTACCACTTATGAGAATGATTGCGAGAGAATCTTAACAAAACTTAATTTTAATTTTATGAGAAACTTTACAGTTACCTTACTGAAGAAACATGTATAAAAGGTTATCATTTTAGCAGTAAAATAATTGTAAAATATCATACAGTCGCAATGAAATTATTAACTATTTTAACTCTGTACCAACTTCACATAGTATACATAGGTAGTAATTGCGCCATGTCACGATGTTTGTCCTTTCAAGAAGTATTTTCCTTTTTGTCGTAAGTTTTTTTTCCAATTTAGTCCCATATTTTACTGGGTGATAGTGTTCTTCACCACGGACTACTTATTATAATTTGACAAGCAATAGTTTTTAAATACCTGGAGCTCTCTTTTCACGCGCATATAGGGCGTGTATAGGGTTTCTAATTAAACTTTTACCGACATCATCTACTTAAGTATTGTCCCCTCTACCCCGGTGGAATGTTATTTTCTGGACATAGCTAATTGACGGGGTCAATTTTAACTATAATTTTATTTTCGGATATGTTTTTATGTGGTTCACAAACACGTGTAAAAAGCTGCGTGACGAATGCTTGCTTTACCAGCAGCCTGTTCTCCATCACATTTCTGTATTACAGTACTAATGACTTCATGTCCCTCGCTGTGAATTACTTTACTATTTTATTCTTGAAGCCATGATTGTAATGATAAATAAACTCATTACAAATCTTAATATGTTTCGTGAAAACTTTGAAAATTAATGCAACTGCACAATTTGCTACTGTTCAGATCAGACAGACAGATATCGGGTTTTAATGAATCTCGGAATTCTTTTGAACACGGGATCAATGTTTTTGCGCCAGGTGCCACAACTGTCTGGGGACAAGTAAAAAACTGCCATTGAGATCGGTTTACGCAGAAATTCCCCAGCTTCACCCTCACCCCAGGCCCTTCTTTGGCTGTCTCCTATGCATCTCGTTTGTCACATACAGTGTAAGTGTAGTGAGGGCTAAGGATGTAATTGTTTTGGGGTTATGTAAGTAATGTACGGAGCGACTGCTGAATTTGTTAGTGATTTCAAGACAACTTTTTGATTCTGTCCATGCTGGAAAGTTTTTATAAGGTATCCTATTTTATCTCCTAGATAAACAAAATCAGGCATTGTGAAATGGTCTTAATTTGCATCAAATGCTGCAAAACAATGGTCTGTATCGTAAGGTGCAGCAAAATTACAAGTTTTTGCTTATAATAGATTAGTTTTGTGATAGCACTAAACGTTAATTTCTCGATCTTTTGCCTCCCCCCCCAGCCCCTTCCCTTGAAATAATTCCTGGCGACACACATGTGTCAGCGCACCACTTTTATTCAAACACACACATTATGTGTGTGTGTGTGTGTATATATATATATATATGTACACACGCAGCAGAAGTATATGCGACCTTTAGAGACTATTAATGCCAATAACAACCAATTGTCGAGTGGGTCTACTGACTGCAACAGCTGTGTTTTGACATTTTTTGGGTAGGTCAAAAATTACAATTTACGAACACAAATACAGGTCAGTTTGTGCTTTTCAATGTGATGAAAACTAACAATTTTGATGGTTTGGCGTTGAACATTTTTACGTTTTATACCACTATGCAATTTGCATGGGGAATTTCTAGTGAAATGCTTATTTTTATAATTGTGGTAAATTTCAAGTAAACGATCATGACAGGTGGAATTTTTGCTGTATGTAATTGTATCATGTAGAGTAAGGTGGGGATTAATTTAACATTTATTGTAATATTCACTTATCCTTCATAAGTGCAAGAATATAATACTGTGGCATTAGCATATAAATTGTAGTTATACACATATCATGTTACTATTAATTGAGCTCATATATTTTGATGTATGTTATATTGTATAGTATCTCTCTTGCTACTTTTTGATTACTAATGAATTGCAAATGCTATTGGTATGTAACTCACCAAACGTAAAACTTAGGAATTTGTTCGGTGCTTAACTTGACGAACTGTAGGTGTCGCGAGCAAGTTACTGCAGATTATTACACTGCCGCATGTTATAAATGCCTTTACTGTTAGTATTACAAATAAAACAGAAAGAGTTGTGCACAAGTACTCACAGGATGGTACATGCAGATAGAAACACACACACACATAGGACGAACATATTTTTCCGCGGACGTGCTGTCACAACGTTTCGCAGACTACATCTGCTTCATCAGGTGAGTGGAGGGCACACTGAAGTCTACTGTCCAGCGGTGGTTGGTAATCAGTACTCCTAGCAGCCAGAGGGCGAACTAAGGTGCGGCGGGAAGTTTGAAATGAGGGTTTGTTATCTGAGGTTAACGCCAGGTGGCTGTCTGGATTTTGTGATGTATTGATGTGCCAGTTCCCAGCGTCTTAATTCTGCTTTGTTTTTGTTATTCAACTGTGGTAGGGCCCTCACCACTCTGGTTGTATAACAGGAATCATAGTTGGAATTATGAAGTGCTGCACGTGCAGCAACTGGCTTCTCATGTGGATCAACCTCCGTTCCAGCTATGGCTTTTTTGGTGTCAGCTCTGTGGCCTCTGCCTGAGGGTGTTGGTGGTTAGGCCCATATACTCTGCATTACAGTGAGTGCACTGTAGCTGGTAGATGAGGTTTTCAGTTGCACAGTTGTAGCTTCCTGGTATGGGGTAGGTTTGATTAGTCTGTCTGCTATTGAATGATGTGAAAGGTTGATGTATAACACAGGAGCCGCAGCGTGGTTTATTACAAGGGTGAGAACCCCTGGGGGTGGTTCTATCATCTGATGTGATAATGGCTGGCAGTTTGGGGCGAACCAGTTTGTTACGGAGGTTGGGGGGACGTTTGTATACCAGCCTTGGTGGTTTAGTGAGCAAGTTTTAGGTGAGTGGTGAGGTCAGGATTTTGTGCCTACAGTTCAGTATTGTTTTGAGTTTGTGCAGACCTTCGTGGTATGGGACAACCAGGGGGATTTCAGAATTGCCAAGCTTGGTTGAGACGTCACTAGTTGTAGTGGCTCGCTGTATTTGTTCATGTAGCAGTGATTTCGGGTAACCTCTGTTTATGAAGGCCTTGGCTATTTGTTCACACTGTTTGTTGAGGTCTGTTTGGGTGGAACATATGTGTTTGGCTCTGGTAGCGAGGCTGTATGGTAGGGATTTCTTAGTGTGGTATGGGTGGTAGCTGTCAAAGTGGAGGTACTGCAGGCTATTGGTTGGTTTGGTATGGACAGTTGTTTCAATTTTTCTATTGTAGAGAGTCAGTTCTACATCCAAAAATATTGCATGGGATTTTGAATAGTTCCAGGTGAATTTTAATGGGTTGTGAGAGTTGAGGTTGTTGAGAAAAGTGAGAAGGCTGTCTTCGGTAGAGGTCCAGATCATGAAGATGTCGTCTATGAATCGCATCCAACAGTGTGGATGGATAGACTGATGGCTCAGGAAATTGTATTCAAGTTTGCCCATGAATAGATTGGCATAGGAAGGGGCCATGCGAGTGCCCATGGCAGTACCCTTTGATTTGCGGGTAATGGTTGTTCTGGAATCTGAAGTTGTTATTATTTAAAGTCAGTCTGGCCAATTCAACTAAGAAAGCTGTGGAGGGTTTGCTGTTTGGGGGTCTGTGTTTCATATAATGTTCTATGGCAGATAGTCCTCATGTATGGGGGATGTTGGTGTAGAGAGATGTTACATCAATGGTTACCAGGTAGGCATCATGGGATGGGATGTTCAGGTTTCTTAGGCGTTCTAGGAAGTGGTTGGTGTCTCGGATGTACGAGGGAAGCAGCTGAACCCAAGGTTGGAGGTGAGCATCCACCAGTGCCGAGATCCTTTCTGTCGGGCTGCCACATCCCGA
>PNEQ01044804.1:0-14198 GCA_003012365.1 Medauroidea extradentata | reverse complement strand
TATTTTATTTGTTATTATTTTCATTTATTATCTGCTTGTTCCTTGTTTCTATTTGACCCGATTCCATTTTGGAATTTCTTGTGTATGTATCTTGCTGACCAAGCGTACTCTGCTTATATTATGGTTTTCTTTTATTTGTTTAGTTTTCTTTGACAGTCGTTCAATTTGCAATGGAGTACGTCCAAGAAACTGAATCCAGTCACAAAGGTAGTTATTTCCGCGGGCTCCATAATGTCTAAATCTGGTGTTACAAAGCTAAAAGTTAATAAAGCAACACACGTGTGTGCAAAAAGCCATCGGGCAATTAATCAACAAATAATCACAACAGCTAATAAATACCAAGTGGAAAATTCAATTAGCAAAGAACAATAGCAAACCCTACAAAAAACATTTTAAGACAGAGAGAGAATTTTTCATCAGGCGGCGACCGAAAAAGTAATTTAGAAAAAACATAACATGAATTAAACAAACTAATGCACAACACATGACGGCAGCCACCTTGCTCGCCATGGGGGGACAAGTGCCCAACCTACCCTATCACACTAACTAGGAGCTCGGAAGTACTTACATATTCAGTGCCCACGTCCAGAAGAGAAAGGAAAGTGAGCTGACGGCCCACACAAGAACCTTAGTTCAACCTGGCCTGAGTCTAGCTAACGTGCCTGCGCAGGGAAGAGGAGAAGGGGAAGCATAGAGTAATAGCAAGGAAATATAGCGATACAAAACAACAGCCTTCCGAGCCATCAAATAATCTCGTGGTCAACTGTGCACCGCCGACGAGAGTGCTGTAGGCACCCAAACGGTGCAATATAATGGATAATTAGATTCTTTACACTCGTAAACAACTTCTCAAATGAAAATATTGCTTTGAAAAACAAAATTACACTTTAAATTACAAAATAAACTTTAATAATTTTAAATGGCACACATTTTGATGGCCTATGCCGGCCCGCGTGGGACATATTACTGTCTCTCGTGCACACTCAACTTGCGGCCGTGCACGTGTGCTCCAGTGAAAAGTAAATTAGAAAATACAGTTAAAATCTGAATTTAGCTATTCCAGGAACTGGGTGAGCACACCTGTGCCGATACACCAAACTTGTCAACAATACACCCAGCCTGAAGTTCAAGTGTTAATCAAAACTACTGTAAATTATGATATTAAATTAAAAATTCAAAAACACAAGGTAACAACAAACTAAATTAAATACAAAAAATAATCGCTAACTATACAGACCTTTCTGAACTTTTCACCTGAAGATGACAAATCAAATACTAGATCACAGGCCAATAAATTACACCAAGTAAATAAACACAATAAGGCCTACGTGGTGGGTGGACTGCCTCACAGTATGATCCAGAACACTTAGCCTTTTGTGTGTATTTTACTACAGTCATTGAGGCAAATTTACTTTGAAATGGTTCGAATTTACCTCATTTATGTGATCTTTACCGATTTCCTTGTGGGTGCTGCTATCTTTTGTTCTAGTGCAGACTTTTACTTTGTGATATCGTTGAAAATAAGAAATCTATATTTCAAGAAGAGTTTGTAATCATAATTTGCAAGGACATTGCCAAATTAAAATGTTTAAATTTTATAAAATAAAACTATTGTTTAGGTTGTTAAAATTACAAACTAACCATTTAACTTAATACTGAGGGACTTAATATAATATCATTACAGTGTGCAAACATTTAACAGGTGTTTGCAGGAATTCTAAGTAGTCTAAACCTTTTATTCATGCTGTTAATCCCCAAAATGTAAACATTGTTCTCAACAGCACAACTTATTTTCATCATTAGAGTTGATATTTCATTGTTTTAAATACGTACTGTATAAAGAAAATTTGTATGCAGAATGAAAATTACCTAATATTTAATTTTTTTGTAATTCTAAAGGCATGTAAAACCACGCTGTCTTAATGATAAAGTTTTTATTAATGACGCACAATGACTTGTGTTTCACTGTAATTAACAAAAAAATTATGTAAAAAAAATTAAATTATCATCTTCCTAATTATGAGAAATTGATATGTGACACAAACTACATATTTATAGATTTATAACATTGATATTATTACAAATAACCATGGGGTGGGAACCTGGAGCAATTTTTAAGCATTTTATAGAACTGCTGTTAAGAATACTTTTAATACATAAGACTAAAATTTTTTGAAGACCGAATACAGTGAAATCTCGTTATAAAGAATATGGTTTATAACATTATCTGTCCTATAACAACAGCTTTATAATGCACCATCTCTCCATAATACATGTAAAATTATTTGGATATAACAACAATCTGCTATAACAGTTGTTGTTATAGTGAGATTCCACTGTAGTTACAATAGACTTAAAGCAACTCAAGATCCACTTATACAGTAGGTTAACAATTTGTGTTGAACTTAGGTTCCTGAAAATAACTAAACAAATTGAGTCAGACCAACTGCCCACGACCTGCAGCCAAACATTAAGTCTGTCCGCGACCAGCATACATGCCACCACATTGTGTGATTTCAGCACAGACAAAAAGTGAAATGACAGCGTGGGAACAAGTCCAACTACTTATCAACTTTTCAGCATAGTTGTTTAAGGCCACAATCACCTGTTTGTACTGTTATCACAATAATAATTTTTTGAAGCTTAAAAAAGAGCAGATATCGCAAATATGTTTGGCAGTTATGTTTAAAAAAACAGTTTTGCCATGTTAGCTAATTTTTTCCAGACAAGAAATTACACAGTTTCAACTAGTAAAGCAACTAACAAAAAAACATTTTGTTAATTGCATAATTAGCACAAACCATTGATTTAATGTGTAGTAAATTAGCCAACAAGGTAAAAATTATTTTGAACAAAACTGCCAAACAGAATTTTATTATCTTCTCTTGTATATGATTGAAAAATAATTATTGCGAAAATAGTGGAAACAGGTGATCAAGACCTTAACCAGCAGCTTTACATTAAGTGGGCGGTTCACCTCAGTTTTCAACGTAATTTTTTATTTTTATATTTGTACCAGCTATTTTTTTCTTATTTTAGACATAAACTGTGATTAAATCTTCCTCTTAAGAAATCTGTGTATCTCTTATAGTTTTTGCATAATGAGTTGTAAACTTCAAAATTTGCACTTTATGGTTTTAAGTACGCCACTAAAGCCAACTGACATACCAAACCGAAAAAATTCTCAGTGTATAACAATGTTGCAGGCTATGATTTGACATATATAAAAACAAAAAAGAAAATATTTTTGTATTTAATAAAAATTCTGAATTTAAAAATTAAAATTTCAAAAATTAAAAAAAAAAAAAAAAAATACAAAAATTTATATTTTTTTGTTTTTATATGTGTCAAATCACAGCCTGCAACATTGTTATACACTGAGAATTTTTTCGGTTTGGTATGTCAGTTGGCTTTAGTGGTGTACTTAAAACCGTAAAGTGCAAATTTTGAAGTTTACAACTCATACGCAAAAACTATGAGAGATACGCAGATTTCTTAAGAGGAAGATTTAATCACAATTTATGTCTAAAATAAGAAAAAAAATATGGTACAAATATAAAATTAAAAAAAGACGTTGAAAACTGAGGTGAACCGTGCTCTTCAATATTGAGCAAAAACAAAAAATGTGTCATAAGATTTAAGTGTTTGTGAACATATTATTCCAGGTCACACATTTTAATAAAAATCACGAAGTCCTTCGCTGCACCATTTGTCATGGCATTGTGCGTGACTTGTTTAACTGGTGAATGCTACCTTACTCTAGCTTGGAAAGAGGGAATGCGGGAGGGTGACAAGCCAACCACTGGCTTCCCTTCCTCTCTGCCAGGTAAGCAGGAAGCAGCGACTTACTACTTCTTGCTCTGTGCACACAGACTTGTCACAAAACTGTTCGGCAGCTTGTATGTTGGTGCTTAGTTTTTCTCCTTGTACAGTTAAGTAATTTAGTTAAATCTGTACCGTTGCTTAAATCTGATTAGTCATCCTAACGATGCACTGAACTTTACCTCTATGCCTAAAACTTCATGAAAGAACTTTACTTTCTCCATGCACATAATGCCTGACACATGGAGGTATTAGTCTATGGAGTGGCATCTGCCGTACACTTCAATGGAAATCGTGTGAAGCCGATCATTTTCGAACTGAGCATGCGCAGAACATGATTTTTCATGCGTCGCCATATTTTGGGTGGCAAAACAATAGCAGAAAGCAAAGTAATTATGTAATTTTTTACAAAAATTCACGCCAATTCTCTATTTGAATCATGCACAACAGTTTATAATTGCTTCAGAAATATAAAAAAAAACCTAATTAGCTCTCGCTGTGTGTATGTACTTTATAAACCTGATGAATTTAAATAAAAGTTTCTTACCTGTACAAAGATAATCTTCCGCAACGATCAAATTTGTTTGTAAGGCCAAGAGCTGTACAAACTTTCACCATAATGTGTAGTTAACAAAAAACTAAAACATTTTCATTCAGCTCAATGCTATGTTTACATGTTTTTGCCACCACTAGCTCTATCCTTGTCTTTAAACATCGTCTGTTGGCCGGCTTCAAATTTGCTCAAATGCTTCCACTCCATAGACTAATACCTCCATGGCCTGACATAGTTCTTTTTTAACTAAACCAACTAAGCCTAGCAACATTTGTACTCTATCCATTCCAAGGTTGCAGCTAGTATCACACCGCCTGTTTACACGCTAGAACGACGTTGGCTATGTAATAACAAGTTGCCGCGCAGCTTCAGCGAGCTGTCACCTGTCAGGAATGGGTAAAGTGTAAATCTCTGTGTGTTTAGATTTTCAAAGTCTTTGATTTTGAAGGATTCACACCACTGTTACAGTGCTTAGCAGTGTTTCTTTGTTAGATTATATTTCACGAACAGTTTCTAGACCAATGCTATAATCATTAGCAAACTTCATCACCGGCGTATCAAATATGTTGAATAATTGCAGCTTCTATTCAATTGTCAGGACCATCTTTTTACATTTACAAGTCATTTAAACTGTAGTGTTGTGAACTTGGCTGATGCCATTAGCACCATTAACTGTGAACACGATTCAATATGACTGTTAAGTGTTGCACACATGCAAGTCTGTCATGCAGATGACTCTCGCTCGCGTGCGTCTGCTGTATGTGACTATTCAAAGTCACTGCAAACCTTACAATTTGTGTACAATAAAGTGTCTTGTAACAATAATAATCTTCACTGTTAATTTTTTTTTAAATTTTGATGGTTTTTACAGTGTTAGGCAATTTTTTCAAGACAAGAAATTATACGGGTTTAACTAAAGCCAATTAACAAAAATTTAGTTTATTAAATAACTAGCTAAAACTGTAGTGTTGAATTACTTAAGTTACTAGCCAACATGGTGAAAACTATTTTTAACAAAACAGTGTAACATATTTTTGAAACCTGCTCTTGTTTAGATTTAATAATTAATTATAGTGGAAGCGGTTGAAATCGGGGCGCATGAAACAAAACATAGAATTAAATACTGTAACAGGTGTCAAAAGCCCTTCTGTCTGTATCGAACCTTCGCAAAACTTTCATTTTTGTGGACAACACAGGTGTACTATTCTTTTTTTAAGAACTTAATAAAACATAAATTTGGCCATTTGGAAGCTGTCTCATAAAGTAGAAATCATAATAAATCGCAGTGAACGGATACTGCACTACGAACACCTTTATAGCGCAGTAAAGCTAACCAGCATCTGACGAGCCAAGTGGCTCTACGGAGGGGAAGGGCAGGAAACTACTGTGCTATGCTAGTCTACGTGGGTGCACACACATGCATGGTAAGCATGCAGCGTCTGTCCTAGCATATAGTAAGATACGGCGATGCATGTGTATCTTACACTAACTACCCAGAACAAATAAAATGTAAAACCACCTTACAGTACTTGATTATAGTGTTCTGGCAAACCAAAGAGGCATGGGGAACATTGTAAACAACGTTATTCTGAATTGGTGACTATTTAAATTGAAATATGGATACTCATACATTAGTGATGCTAATAAAAAATGACATAAAACAGTATAACGTAAATAGAGGACTTACTGTATATTGAATACTTGCAGCTGTAATACTTTTATTTTTTCTTAGGCTGATGTAAACAAAGTCAATATTATTCCACCACGAAAGCCAGCAGTTGGAACAGGGTTTGTAGTAACTAAGTTTCACTGTAGCTGACAAAGCAAACTCATCAGCATTTATAACAGCAAGTACTTTGTTTATGTTTATAGTTGAAACTTCATTAAGCAAGAAAAACAAGTGAACTTTATTACACACAGCAGTTTTAACCAGAACACACTTTTATCCAGTTTTCTCTTCTTTTCTGGTGTCACAAGTTTTTCTTTTTCCTTTCACGCACTGAAAATACTGGCAGCGCACACACCCGTCATCTCAGCTGTAATAGCAGCTAATTCTTTTATATGCAATGCCTGATGCTGTTAATAAAAAGATAATTAAAAGCATTCAGAACGATCCTCTTTTTACCACTTTTACGGTTTTCCCTGAAAATGTTTCATGAAACCGGCAAATAATTATTAACATTCTGATCGATTGAAACTGTCAGGTAGAAGTTCTGATTCGTTTACACACAAGCAGGTCACATTCAGTAACTGTGGGAACAAACTGTTAACTGCTCATAGTGCCTCTGCAGGTTACAGATAAACGACTGGCTTAAAGCTTTTAAAAAGCAGCGTGTAAAGCAATATGTATTGGAAAATCAACACCTGGTAGTAAATACATGTAGTAGATAGGTAGGTAGGTAGAAATTTCATTCTTTAATAAGTAGTAGACATGCAAAAGTGATAAATGGGAACTACTTTGAGATATGTATTGACACAGTGCGTGTAGGACAACCAACCAAAAACAATTAATTCACGTACTTGTTTACACAAGCACTAAAGATGTAGTAAAAGGAGTATAATTATGGGAGTCTGAAAAACATGTGTGCACTCTAGAAATGGCAAAGCTATGACACTATATTTATTTCACTTGGAATAGAGTACCAACAAAAGTGAAAAAAAGTTGAATTTTTTTATTATCTGTACGTAGCAAACAAGTGTCTTTTGTCCGGAGGTAATACAATTACTAAGTATAGTAGACTCTCGATTATCCACAGGCAGATTATACGATTTGCTGCTTAATTACGGCATATTTTGAACGTTAAACTTAAATATTAAATTAGAAAGTTCTGTGAAAGTACTTCTGAATGATGTTTATAGGGATGCAAATGTTAGTAAAAACTTCTGTAGGCTCAGTTGCAGCACGAAGCTACGAGTAGGCAACTGAGCCGTTCTGCTTCTCGCTGCACTGCCGCCGCACCAACCTTGCTTGCACTATGATATCAATATTAAATTCAACTGCATACTCATATTTTCTGTATATTGATGATATCAATAATATTGTAAATGTGATCTTTGAACAATTCCTCCAATGGGTTCATATTATAAACATATCAGTTTTTTGGACATATGCCACTGCAGGTGAATGTTGCCGTATTGCAGAAAAACCCACAATAAAATAAAGAAAGAAAAAAAAAGGAAGAAAAGCCAGTAAGCCGAAGTTAAAATACTTAAAACATAGTACATATAATTCCTGAAAGGCATGCTGTCATATTCCAGAAGATGACACAAGGACAAAAACTAATTCAAAACAGCATAAAATTAATTCTCAAGCAGCATATATTCGACTGGAGAAAGATGACACATAAAACAACGAAAGACAGACAAAAAAAATTAAAAAGCAACAAAAATGGAGTGTGTGAAAAAGGCACCAAATGAACAAACAACAACACAAATAACGGGAAACACGAATGGACGTGAACACAGGCAAGACACAAAACAGACGAAAAATAGTAGCTTCTGAAGACGACAACAGATGCGATATTTCGGGAACTGGTATCTGTTACCGTCTTAATGCACATGTAGACTGACTGGACAGTCAGCTGGAGTTCCTCAGTCTGTACATATTGTCATGCATACACGCACAAATGTATATTAGGCAAATTCAGGATTCTTCGAAATTTGATCATTACGATGTGTGAAAAAATGTGATTTTGATAACCCTCAATACCAATTCTCTTGGACATACATAGTTGTTTTTCACTTCAAAATGTTGATTACCTACATGTGAAAGTTGCATTGATGAACAGTATATATAATCAATTTATGGAAAAATTAAGTTATGTAATGGACTCGAAAACCTAGCACTTACTTAACTTGGTGCCTTACTGTACAAATTTATCTTAAAAATAAAATTTTATGTCAACAGTGAAACCATGCACAGTCACATACAGCAAATATGGACATGGTCTACAGCAATTTTCATTGGTATAGTATTTTTATATTTGTACCAGTTTTTAATTTTTATTTTAGACATTGCTTATGATTAAATTTTGCTCTTACGAAATTTTTTTCACTCATAGTTTTTTGTATACTGGCTGATAAATGTCAAAATTTACGTGTTACGGTTTACAGTACAACACTAAAACCAACGGACACACAAATTAAAAAAATTCACAGTGAATAATAATGTTGGTGGCTACAAGGTCTCCTGTATAAAATTACAAAATAAAATATTTTTGTATTTTAAAAAAAGGTTCAATGTCTTAAATTATTTAAAATTTGAGCATTTTTATTTAAATACAAAAATATTTTATTTTTATACAGGAGAAGTTGTAGCCTGTAACATCGTTATTCGCTGTGAATTTTCAGTTTAGTATGTCAGTTGGTTTTAGTGTCGTATTGAAAACTGTCACATGCAAATTTTAACATTTACAAGCCACTTCGCAAAAAATATGAAAGATAAAAATATTTTCATAAGAGCATTATTTAGTCACAATTTATGTCCTTAAAAAAAAAGTACAAATATTTTTTCTGTATACGCGAGTTCAATAACTTAAATTCACTGTTCTGTATACTGAAACCCCACACATTTGTCCATCAGCCGCTACTTACTGAAACAACACACATTGAACAAATATACGGAGCTTGAGTATGTACAGAACAGGGGATTCTAACACGCAGATTACTGAACTCATGAAATTCCCTTCCTTACCTATAGGTTCCACAGTATTTGATTGTTGTGTGTTTTATGGGGGTTTAGATGAGGCAATGTGTGATAGTGATTTTTTTGTTTACTGAAATTGCATTAATATTAAATTTACTTTAATACAAATTACATACATTTGATTTATTATCATCAGTTTTTAAAAAAATCTAACTGTAAGGAATTTAAAACTAAATTTAAGAGAGTTCTTCTGGTAGATGCATATTATAATGTAAATTATTTTATTGAGTTTATCAATGTCTAACTTTGATCTGTATGTTTATTTGTAAGTCTTAAATTTATTAACCCATGACATTGTAATAGTTATGTTGTGACGTGCACCAATTTTTTTTATAAAAATACTTTATTGATTATTTTTTTAACTAATTAATTATTCTACGTTAATCAAATGTGACAATTTATACTGCGGGATCCAACATATTAATTGGAGGAGCTAGTCAAAAATTTAAATTAAATTTTAAAAAAATAATTAAACTTTCAATTTAACTGCAAATGTGAGTACATAGTAATTTTTAAGGGGTCAATTTTATTTGTTTTGTATCGTGTTTGGACTCATTTTGACGATAATTAATACATTTTAAGCATCTTTCTAAATAACTTCACGTATTTTGTTTCAGTCATGATTTTTAAAATTACACTTCAGCGATGAGTTAGCCTCCTCTTGATTGTAATTCATCTGGCAGGTCAAAGTTCAGGCTTGAGGAGATACATAGAGGGGCATGCAAGCATGCAGCCTGGTCAGCAAGCGCCTTCCTTGTTTGTCGCTGGCTGGTAGTGCCGTGTGTAATGAAGCACTGACAAGGTATTGTGCTGTGGACCTATTTGTCTAGCTGCGGAATGTGTCCCAAATTAACTAGAATTATACGTATTGTCCGTCTCTAGTGCGGTGAAATGTAATCTTAATATATAAAATGAAGTGTCCTGACACACTCACTCACTCACCCACTCATCAATGCACAGCCCAAACCGCTGGACCTAGAATCATGACATTTTGAGGGAAGCTTCCCCTTGGCCCATAGGCACCCATTTAGAAGGAATTTTTCGAAATTCGATAGTTGAGGGGGTGAAAAGGAGTGAAATGTGCTTTCAAAGAATCCCTGATCTCATTAACCGGGACAGCTATCATAATTTTTTAACTTCATAATATTGCCCAAAGAAATGCATATTAGAAAATTTTTCGATTTTGCGAAATTCAAAAATTAAGGGGTGAAAAGCAGTAAAATATGTTTTTCATTAATCCGTGATTTCTCCTAAACCTTTTCAGATAGTGAGGTAATTTTTTTTCTTTAAAATGATGCTTAAGTAAATATCTAAGAAGTATTTTTAGAATTTTTAGAAATTCGTACTTGAAAGCTCTTAAAAAAATAAAACGTGTTTTTAATTAATCCCTTTTATCTCCTAAACCAGTGGAAATATTGAAATAGTTTTTGCTTTAAAATAAATCTTACGTAAATATAAAAAAAGTAATTTCAGGATTCCAAAATTCATCTGTTAAAAAATAAAATGTGTTTTCAAATAATCATCCGTACCGCCTATACCCACTGAGATATCGAGATTGTTTTTTGATAAGAATGAAGCTTATGTGAATATCTACAAACCAAATTCAGGATTTTATAGAATTCGAAAATTAAGGATGTGAAAAGCAGTAAAATGTTAGTCTCCCGAAAAAGAGAATGATCACGGAGAAATAATTCAACAATTGTTTCTTTTGCCAACCCACTCATAAATAAAAACCTCTTTGTACTCTAGCCTGTACATACGAAAGAATTATCAAGGCATGCCTTTAAGCATTCACTCAGGTATTGTATAAAGTTTGTGGTGTGGGAGGGGTAAGCTTACGGGTTCGTATCCCATGCAAGACTTTGCGATGGGAGTTACTATGACTTCATACGAGCATATTGCGCACGCTCTTTACACTGAGCTAAGACAATGTACTGTTATTGAGTACGCTAGCTGTTAAATGCCTTCTTCACATATTTTATCCAGAGTTACTGTTTACATTGCATAATTTCACGCGGGCAAAGCAGCAGCCGGCCAGCTAGTTTATTTATATAAACTGCAATGTTATACCAAAATTTAAAGACTTCAAAGTTTACTTATGAGTTTTGTGAGCATTATGGATCTCACATCACTCCGCCATGTTGGAGAGTAAGTCCGAGTGCCCGCCCAGGGATGGACAGTCGGAGCTAGTTCGCGGGCATAGAGAGATAGCCGGTTGAGTGTAGTGTATCAGTCGAGGAGTCATGGCGGTAGAGAGCGGAGGTCAGAGGCACATAGGCGAGTATTGGAGAGGGGCAGTGAAGCCTAGAAAGCGTATTCGTTAAGAAAAGGGAGCTTATAAGTTCACAATTTTACAGTTTTTTTTTATAATTTAGATTTTTGGCTTGAGAATAAATATATCTGTAGCCATAGTCTGCAGCAAGTAGGATGCAGTGGTTGAAGTTAGTGTGGTTAGTTTAATCCTCAGAGGGTACTTCTCAGTTTCTGTTTAAGATGTAACCGCAGCAGAGAGCTTCGTGTTACTGAAACAAAATTCTTGGGCAGACTCTCTACAGTCAATATATGCAGAACTTTGAGCACCGGCCTTGTAGTGCATTTAAAAAGATAAAAAATCACCTGGTTTCGGCTAATTAGTTCATTGACAAAAATTCATTTAAGTTTATCATCAGCTTCAGCTGTATTTTTTTGTCTTGAAAGAACAATAAATTCATAGTAAAAAATATTTAAACAATAGGCCTACTGGAAGGATAATTTCTGGTATCTGCTTACTTTTAGACATATTTTTTAAGCGTCGAAAAAATATTGGAAATAAGGGATTGTTGTACCTTGACATCATGGCCAAACGTTTTATACTCTTGTGTTTCATAAAATTCCTCCCACTTAAAATGTAATTTTAGCAAAAGTAAATAATAATTACAAAAATAGCCACATTTTCCAGTCACATTAGTTTTTTCTATAATAAATTTCATAATCGTAATCAACATCATTACCCCTATTACATTCTTGTTTTCAGACAGACGCAATCTCAAGTTCTATCGGTAGTAGCTATGACGGTTAAAGAATATGTTATAGTCGTTTCTTTACGAACTGCCTGTTACTAATAATCTAATGAATTCATATAAGTAGGTAAGGTGAACTGTTTCTTATTTTAAAGTAATATAAAATGTGAAATATACAGTAACAATTATGCATTAGTACATCTCTCGAACTTCATAATGCAGCTGCGATCTGGCAGCTGCACATGCCACAAGCCCTGTACTGCAATCTAAGGTTGAGATGCTCCATAGTTTAGTGATATAATGCAATTATTTAAAGTACCATCCTAATGTGTGTAACTCTCTAACAATGGGTGTAACTAGGGAGGGGGAAGGGGAACTAGGGATGGCTTACCCACTCCTACAAAATTATTTGCCCTTTCTCTAAAAAAATATCACTGAACTTGGTATTGTTATGTAAGGAGCAATAGGAATGTTCTTCTTCTATGTTTAGCACACTGATAGTGGTAGACAATTATACTCAGTAAGACATGGACAACTGAATAATAACATTTTTTATTTAACAAGTAAAGGAACAGCTCTCGCTAATAAATATTCACATAACACAATATTGACGTTCCAAACTGAGTAATAAAAACTCACAAAAAAATTTTATCATAAGTAAATGATTGGTCACATTTGTTCAAATAAAGCTACGGCCAAAGCATAATTAAAAAAATACAAAGTATCCAAAGATCCAAGTGTAAAAAAATTATATTAAAAAAAATGAAATTAGCTTACAAACATTTTTGTTCTTTACACTACTTATCCATTTTGTTTGCAACATCTCTCAACTATAACATAAAATTAAAAAATTTGTTTTTTATATTTTGTTGCAGCTATAAAATGTTCTTTACGTTATATTCATTCTAACCACTAGCACTGCTAAACTTCAGTGAACGCTTAGCTGCTTCTGTATCCAATAATTTGGGACTCTAGCATGACTATTAAAAATTTATTGCAATCAAAGTATTTTCAAGTTTGCTATTACGTCCATGTATTGACAGAAAATCATTACCTTTACCAACAAGTAGCCAAAATGGATTAACCGTAAAGAAAATGGTTTGAAAAATGAACTTCTAACAATGTAGTATAAACTAGAAGACAAAGGAGAGAGTGAACACTGTCGTAATATCTTACATTTTCTAAGTTATAAAATGCAGCATAAAGTCTTGTGGAAGGATTTTGAAAGTAACCAAGACCAAACCTGGAATTACAGCAGCCTGCCGTCCCGTTCGTTGCAAGTCCACCACTCAACCCCCTTTCCGTGGGTCTCATAGCCAAGTTATTTACAGTAACACACATGATTTGTTAGTCACAGGGCAACTGATAAAAAAATAGTGTACATATATCTTATTTGCATTGTAGACAACAACCTTATAAAAATAATACACTTATGATTACTACAGCTTTCTTATCAACAAAGCATGAACTAGTGGGTGTATGGTATAAACTGAATACTTTTAAAATCAAGATCTGAAGAACAAATCACTGGTTGTTACTGCATAAAATTCAACATTAACAATAGTTGCCTTCACTCTTTATATGTTTGGAAGTTACCTACCAAATGTAGTTCCACATATTTTCTTATTTAAATACAACAATCTTGAATTGCTATAAAATAAAATAAGATTTCTTGTATTTTATACTAAACGTTTCATGGCAACTAATTTTGGTTCCTACCCACTACACAATTAAACTTGCTTCATGTCAACGAAAAGTGATATGAAAATTATTTTTAATATTTCCATTCACCTGCACATTGTTTTTTTGCTACAGTATCGAAATTCCACTGAGAGATCACATTGAGTACATTGGCCAGTAAAAGCACGGAAATTCAAGTCTGAGAGTGAATAAAGGTACAAGTGGTTATGCACGGTACGTATTACCGTATTTACTCGCGTATAGGCCCCGCCCACGTATAGGCCCCCCCTCCCTTTTTAGTAAGATTTTTGAGAAAAAAATTTAAAATGTATTTCCTGGGTACATCTGATGGCAGGGCAATTTGGCATGCAAGAAACTGCTTGCCACGTATTGTAAGCTATTGTGGATGCCGCTTTTAGTGGTACACAGACTGAAATTG
>PNEQ01044803.1:0-14198 GCA_003012365.1 Medauroidea extradentata | reverse complement strand
TAGTAATAGTCATATTTTATAGTGTTTTATACTGGCCTATCATAGGATCCCACAGACCCCTCACAATCAATACTGAATTTAAAATGGATGACAATATGTTACATATGACAATAAAGGCCCCTTCATTACAATTAATCATCACAATTAACCTAAACCACATTAATATATATAAAAGTATCAATAAAATAGGACCGTCACACATTCTATCTCCTGTGTTTCTGTGGTACCATGCGTGTTTCTAACGTCAGACAGCACCTCTTCCCGCCCAGGACGCCGAGAAGTTTATTGGAAAACTGCCCCAATATGCGTGAGAGATGTGAACTTCTCAATAACATCCTAAGAGGGTTGCACGCTTCTATTACCATTTCAGATCCTC
The DNA here is from genome assembly GCA_003012365.1 of Medauroidea extradentata. Classification (NCBI taxonomy): domain Eukaryota; kingdom Metazoa; phylum Arthropoda; class Insecta; order Phasmatodea; family Phasmatidae; genus Medauroidea; species Medauroidea extradentata. Next base: position 13,822 of record PNEQ01044803.1, on the reverse strand, counting down.
TACTAATCTTTAACGACAATTTATCGCGTCCGCAAATGGCAGGAATGAAGGGAAGGGCTAGTTCATTTTACAGAATCTAAAATATACAAACACATACATAGGGCACGATTATAATTAATTTTGCGAAAAAAATGGTGTCTAATCGAGGCGATCTATTGGCTGCACGACAGTTAAGTTAGTATATTGTGCTTAGAGGCTGAGATAACTTGAATTGCGCGAACCTTGGTCGCCCTTAGAGTTTCCGCTATTCTAATTCTAGGGCTGGAAGGTCTGTACTGAGGTACACTGCAGGCCCGCTAAATAGTATTTATTATCGAAGGTGGGTACGTTGAAAACACGAATAACAGTTCTGCAAATAAATTTTTATTTATAATCTATAAACTATTGTGGCGCGCAGCTCAACAACACGGCAGGGGGGGGGGGCGCCTTAAGACGCATATGAATATTTACATATACATAACTTACTGAATTGTTCTTCCAAGGAAATTCTTGTACCTTTAGTATGATGCCAGTCAGCGAACTTGATATTATACGAATTTCAATTAGCTTGCTTTATTGACGTGATTTTTAATCATACGCAATCTGTATACATGCTTTAAGACGGCATGGGTACATAATTCAATGCTAAAAGCATCCGGTTTGTCAAAACCAATTAGCAAAAAAAAAAAAAAACAGCAATCCTGGACAGTATTTGATGCCTATTTTATGTGCAAAAATTTTTCTCGGGTAATGGTATGTCTGAAAAACAGTCTATGTCGCAAAAATCTCGTATATTGTTTTTCTGTGCAATAGATCACGCTTTAAAGAATGCACCATTCTGGCAAATGCTTACCCGTAAGGTTTTTGGTTTGTGGTTTTTCTTAATTGACTCTCATAAATTGTAGATTTCAATTGGAAATTTTGGGGTTTAATACCCCAAGGGGTCGATTGAATATCGCTTTTATAATTGCACCTGCGTTGCGTCTTGTTGCGCAGCATTGGAATTATATACTCACGTATTGCCATAGAAGACCCGTTTAAACTTGCGTCGGTGCAAATATCAGGTAGTGATATTTAATCGGTGCCCTGGACTCTGGAAAGGAAAAGGCTAGGAATTTACATGTTAAATTTAAGATTCCACTATACAACTGATGTACGAATTCTTTGTTTTAAAGCCGTAGTATTTGTTATAAAGAATAAATCGAAAATGATTGTTCGAAGAACCAGTTTAATGTATGTGTTCTTTAACGTTTCTGCCCTAAATTTGAATTACTTGGTAAATGCAATTTGTAAAGAGTGATAGAAAAAAAATTACTATCCATTTTTTCTATCACTGTTTACAAACTGCATTTAAGACATAAAACAAATTTAGTACAAAATGCAATAATTGGTTCTTCAAACAAAAAAATTTTATTTACACTCTTTAAAACAAAGAATTTGTACATCAGGTGTATAGTGGAATCTTAATTTCGGTGCGGCTTAGTACCTGTTGAACATACACATATTCCACCACTGACGTTTTGTTCATCTCGGAGTGGCCCACGTAATACTTGATCTCTTATACTGTTATTTTAATATTCTATAACTATGAACATGGAAGTTTTTTCATAGTCACATACCACTCCAAAACTCATACACGTAATGTTTTCCCGCACTTTTATTCCTGTAGTGCAGAATTCGTTTGTGCGAAAGCAATATTATGATAAATGACTGAGCACTGCCGAATATAATTTAAAATGTAAATCTCTACCTTTTTTCCTGACACAGCTTTTGGAATAGGCCACACCCTTATCAAACGAAATGTGCTCCAGTTACAAAAGCAAAATATCAGACGGAATTTTTAACTCTTGCCTTCTTAAAACATCCAGGAACATTAGATTGCTTAATTATAATATACTGCAGTGGACTAAACAACCAAGTGAACATTATTTGTATTAATATTTTTTTTGGGTTGCGTGTGTAAACCCTGAGAACAATGCATGATGGCTGTTACTCTATAAACGTTGACTCTGTCTTATGTAGAATTACTTGTATACGCAATGAAGATGGCGACATTAATTTTCTGTTTTATTATTCTGTTTCAGGTGAGTATCACATGGAGCACTCTACGTCCTGAAACTGCTAGCTGTATGACTGGTGAGTTATGAAAGTTGGCATTGAACATGTGACAGAAAATAGGACATGTTCTGGCAGAAAACCTGTTGTTTATTACTCCGCGTTCTGGACGAGTATACCAAGCGAGATGGCGCAACGGTAAAATGTTAAACGCGCTTTCGGGTGGATCCGACAATCCTGATTTCGGTATTATATTGTTTCCCTTATTACTTCAGATTATTGTTCGATAGTTCGTCAGTAAAATCTATGTTCTATGCACATTTTAGTTGTGGTTTATAGCGTTTTGTTTTAGGGATCTGTTATTTTATGGTAAAACGTTCGTTAACATCGTCCTGGTTGCAGAAACATGACACTTCCCTTCCGTCAATTAGCGGAGAAAAAAATTGTAATCTCTTTGCATTACTTTCAGTATGTTCTACACGAATATTACGTTATTTATAGAATTATATATTTCTCACTTAAGGAAAAAAAATCGTGTTTTATCAAATTGTTTGTCAAATTTATGGAGTCGCCCCTACGTTGTTTGATGTTTACTTAGTTGGATTTTGTGGAATAATTTTTAACAACTTCATCTCAGAATGTATTTTGCTGAGAGTATAGTGTATGCTCAACCCACTTCGATGGCTGCAGTTACACTGTCTATATATCAGCAAGTGTTGTAATATTGTCACAGCAACAGTTGTGTTTTTTTGCGTTGTAAACGGCGTGTTCTGGGCGTTTGCAACAATATTACGTTTACGTTTCTAGCGTTGTATGATTAAATAGACCGCATTAAATGTTCCCCAACTGGGCGGCAAAGTAATTGTACGCAATAAGAGGATGGCCAACCACATTCATTTTGTTACGGTTTTACGGAAAGATACACTCCTGTTGGTTGTTTGGTTATTAGTAGAGCATTGACGTAAAACGCGCAGTGTTTTATAACTTGTTTAAATGAGGGATTCTTTTAACATAAGTGAGACTCGCAGTCTAAATATCAGGTACGGCTTTAATTTACAATATATACAAACTATTACATTACATTTACGGTGTTCTTTACGGGGGGAGGCAAGAATAGTTAGATACATTTATGAATACTTATGAGCCACTCAGTTTAGTTACGACGATGACAGTCCCACCTTGTTAATGATGCCGAGGCTGATGTAAGGTAACGTCCACGGCGATCGGCACGTCGTAGATCTGGACGTCGTGGTGCATCTTGGTAGTGAAGTGGTCCTGGCGACGATATGGGGCAGACAGACCTCGTCGGTAGCGTGACACGCCCCTTTATCGTGCCCTGTGTGGCAACTCGTACCGCTGTTGGAGTGGGGAGTTCTGCCTTGAAGTTTATGTGTCGTGTATGTCATCCATAATGCCTGATGGGAGACCAAAATCCCTAAATAATTAGTTCGTCCCTCATTAAGATATCTCAGATCACAACAGCCTACTATTGAATACACACATTTGACATTTAAATACCTGTTAATTTATTCTATATACCTTACTTGGTTTTGTTTTTAAATAATCAGTATGAAAGTTACAAACTTATCTAAATCCAAAATTTTAAGGAGTCTTCCGCCTTAAGAGGGCGTGGTACATAATTTAACGCTAAAAGCATTAATATATATATCTGTAGGTTTCTTGAAGCCAATTTGCGAAAATTAAACAATAGCAATCCTAGTTGGCAAATACCATTATCTAGGATTGTCATTGAGTATTTTATCCAAAATGGCTTCGAAAAAAGCGTATAAATCAACTGATGTTTTTAACGTATATTTATCTACCACGCACTCTTAAGAGGGCGTGGAATACAATTCAGCGTTAAAAGCATAAGATTAAAATTATAGGTTTCTTGAAGCTAGTTTGCGAACTTTAAAAACCAGCAAAATTAGACAATAGGTTTTACCAACTTTCTGAGCAAAAATTTTTCTCGGGTAACGTTTTTCTGAAAAATCGCTGATGCCGGAATCTCGTACATTTAACAGAGGCGAAATAAACAACTCTTAACAAATGCACCATTCTGGGTAAAAATTTACTAATAAAGTTGGCTAATATTATATAGGTTTGGTGTATTAAATTATTTCTCATATTGACTTTCAAAAACGTCTAGATTTAAAATATTGTTTTTAGTGTTTATTAATCTACAACATACACTTAAAGCAGTACTAGCCCGTACCAATGTCACCCATATTGTGGCATCTCCAGCATACACAAATGTTTCTGCAGGTATTTTAAAGTAAACATGAATGAGTGTGGTGGACCTACACTCAGATACAGCACCAGTCACGTTATCTGGCTAACGTGCAAGAAAGTTGTACGCCTAACCTGTTAGGCACGTTGCTGGCACCACGACTGCAGAGTGGTTAAAACTGTTACGAGTCATTAGCAGTGTTTTCACTTCTACGAAAAAAGGTCGCGTGCTCGGTAGACTAGCCATGTCATAGGACACGACGAACATCGGAGATCATTGGTTCCAACGTTGTTACGATCCTTCGTCAATGCCATGTTAAGGCCTCGCGCTTTAGTTTTGCAGCGGTTTCGAAAATATTTTTTACGCAAATTAATACGTATATCAAAAATTCATTCTGGGAGTTTTAACACTTATATAGCATCGTTTGTATGCGAATTATTCTATTGCAATACACCCAAACTGATTTTTAAATTTTTCCCCTAAATATCACATATTTTGTTGTCAAAATATGCAAAAATGAAGCAAAATATTTTTTCTAGAAAAAGGTACATTATTTTAAAAATCGCTCTGGAAAAATTGTGTATCATACGACTGTACACAGTCTCAAAGCATTTGGTAAAAAAATATTCGAGTTATTTGCAGTTGTTTGAAATAAATGAAAGTTAATTTACTTAACAAATTTTCAATACTAGACTCCGGTCACAGTATCAGTAACTTGCAAAAATAAAGAAAATTTCAAATGGGACTTTGAGAATGGTAATAAGCTTAAAATATATTATGGAATACTAATTGAAATAAATAGTTATAACAGCTTTAACTGCTGAACAGATAAATTTAAAAAATATGTATATAATCTTCCTGACAATGCATAGAAACATTAGTTTAATTACACAATTATTTTACTTTCTAGATAACGTATACACAATAAATAGAGAAATTGCTGGCGTTCATTTACTTACACGAGCTGCAGCTGAAATACATTTCTAAAATATTAATTAATTTTTAATCTTGGATTATTGATAGCCTTCACAAAATACCAAATCAATTCAAATTAATACGAAGGCCGAAGCTAGTTTGCTGAAACACCCAACACGTAAGCAACTTCGTGTACTTATCCAATCCTCTATGTACTATGCTCTACTGAGAATTCGGGAAAAGGTAGATTTTACTTTGTGACGTCACTGGTGGTGCAAAGTACGGATATGTATATACTTGAAGAAGAGAATTTGGATACAGCCTAAACGGGCCTACCTAGATATGCTGCGTTTGTGTGTGTGTGAGGCAGAAGCGGTAAGGCTGCCACTAAACCACGTATGTAATGTATTATCGCCTCTTCGTGCAAGCTACTCAGATGGCGTGCAGAGTTTTACTATTATCCTTTTTCCTATGGGACTTTAAGCGGTGACCACATTATTTTATCTATGGGCAACATACTTCAAAGTATAACGCATGTTTCTATAGTTGTGTTTCTCGAATCCAATTGTTAATCTTCCAGATACGGCAGTCTGGGAAAGCCCCCCCCCCCCCCTTTTTTTTTTTGGCTATTTTGAGGGACCAGAAAAAAATGTTTCTAATAAACGTACTGAATTTTTAAAACTATGGCGTCATAGTTTGAAGTGTGTATTTTTCTCGTAGGTATACAGACGTAATGTGCGTTAAATAGTTTCGTCAAAAATAGAATAGTCGTAACTCGTTGCAACGCATTTAAAGAGCAGGTAGGAGGCCCCTTAAATACACTTCAGTATAATTACAAGATATATTAAACAAAGAAATTTAAAAAACCTATTCACAGGAAACTAAATTTCTAATCGATCAGACCAGTAGAAATTGCTCAAATACGTTCAACAACTAGAAAAGATCTGATGATTTTCAAACGGCTGAATGTATTTTCTAGAATCACAGCTAAGAACACACTCGATCAAGTCACCTTTCAAACAAAAAAAAAAAAAAACTAAATATAAATCGGTTCATCCGTTTAGGAGCTACGATGCCGCAGACATATACACTATACATACGTTAAAATTATAACACGTCCTTTATATACGTCAAAGGTTAAAACTGTATAGATTATTGCTTTATAGTACATTAGCATGGAAGCTTACGTACGCGTTACAGTCACAGAAGCAACGGAACGACAAGGGCGACAGTGATACGTGTGTTTAGCGCCTCTTCGTACCTACGTAAAAAAACACATGTTAATATTTCAGACATTGTGTAATATTTTTATTTCAATAAAGTTACATTTAATTATATACTCACATACTATTTCGGCCTTTTAGCTTATTTTACATTGAGTGAATATTCTGCATTACGTTTTGTTTTCACATTTATTGCATCGACGTTTGTTAATTTAAAATACTGGTTTATACTATTTAATTAGCCATACTATGGGGTAGTTATTCTAATGGCGGATGGTCATTTATGTGACCCATTGATGTTTTTTTACCTCGTGCGAACTAGAGGCATCTTTCAGAACTAAACTCATTTTAGTGAATGTGATTTTTTTACCCCACGAAGCTGTACTCTTAGTGACGAGAAATATGTTTTAAATGTGACGACAGTAATCACCTTTGATGTGTACAAGCTTCGTTCCACATATATCATTACTTTTTCCACCATCAATAAATATGTACTTAGCTCAGGGTAGAGTACAGCCAAATTTTCTTTAAAAATTTATAACTTTTAGATGGTTGCAAATCGTATTATATAAGTTTGGATCATTTGGTCTTGGACCCCTCTATCACCTATCTCTTTATTGACGTCTACTCCCAGAACATCATATATATGTATATAATATTTATTTCAAAATATAAAATGTGGTACCACAGTGACATTCTGATACTCGTAATATGCTAGGACTTTAGATTATATTGTTTTTGAAAGAGTTATCGTTTAGATTTACAAAGTAATAAGTAAGTTCTTAGGCACGAATCGTCTATTTAATCTATCTGACTACAAGCTTAATGAATAAAGCACTTAAGGCGCCCGCCTACTGGCCGTGCGTTTGTGTGAGTGAGGCACGGTGCCAAGGGCGATGTTGACCGGCTCATCTGGCGCGGTACCGCCTCTACTGCAAGACACTGAAACGGCGTGTACGGGTATCTTAGATCACTTGTCTGACTGACAATTTCAGTGGCGACCCCATATATTCATTGGTGAAAAGTTTTAAGGCAAGTCTATTGCATGCTTCTACCGTAGTTTCACATGAATCCTGTATAGTTTTTAAGATATAACATGTTCAAAATGCTGTTTGTAGTTAATTGAGGGGCTCTGAATTGATTTTTCCAACCGTCGTGATGATTGAAACGACCATCAAGGGACTCGCCTACATAGCACCTTATCGGCCGTTCGACCTCATGGACGTGGAGTTTTCCCCCACAAAAGCGGGATTGGGTCAACCCCTGTTGTGGAGGAGGTTGTCTCTCGCTTTCTCTGTTGTCCTCTCGGCTCGGTCTCGCGAATTCTTCAATTTTCCACAACACTGGCTGCATATTTGCGCAGGACACATACTACGAGAACAAGTTTTCCTCAAAATTTTCAGTTGTTACAAGGTACAAACAGTCACGGGATCGAAAGCAAAAGGATGGATCTACTAAGGTTAAATAGTTTTAAGTAAAAATATAAAAATAACGGCATTACACAAGCCGGAAAAGGCACTAATTTGGAATGTTAAGGCACTATATTCTAATTACTTAAGAAACTGATAGAACTGAAACCATTTACCCTTAGTGTGAGGTACCTTAATATCTTTCATATGTCAAACACACAATCTCACGACAAATATTTTCTGTGAAGAAACGATTCTCCTGAACCTGTACATCACAACTTTCATGGCAGGTAGGCGGGCCCCTTAAGTCATCGTTTGAAGTGTAATTTCCTTTCGTACATTGACAGAATCGGCATTTGTAAAAGAATTTCGTAAAAAAAAAGTATTTATGTATTCGCTGCAACGAATTTTAAGCGCGTGGTAGGCGAGGCCCATAAGTGCTAATAGCCGTAAGTAATGTAGCTTCGTACATGCAATATCAACCGCACATCAAATGGGTTACAGCTCATAAAGCAGCCTCAAATGTGGCCGTGTACTCTCAGGAGAAGAAGTTAGTGAGAGGTTGTCATGCGCATCAGATCTTAACAACGCTTTAAAGTGGAACACGGCCTTGGAAGGTTTTTTTTTTTCTCCTGGTAGTAATTTTTTGGTTTTATAACTTCCCCAGACAGAAAGTAGGTGACCATGTTTCATAATAGCGACCACGAAACCGAAGGTTAAAGCAGCTGTAAACATTTACGCTTTTGGCCTTTTCTTAAGTCGCTATCTGTATTGTACATACGATTGATACGTTATATTAAGGATCTTGCTTCTACGCTTAAAGGTGTTTAAATCCAGGGTTCTTATAAACTGCGCCGTTTTTGTTTACATGTCACTGCTGAAAAAAACACAATAATCAGTAAAGTTAAGAAGGAAAGGAAGAAAAACTGAAAAGCTGGCATTAGATGCGGTCAACAAACACATATCACACATACAATTCTGGAAAGGGACATAGTCGTGTCCAGATTGGTGTTACGTATGTGTGTGTGTGTGTGTGTGTGAGGGTGTATGTGTGTGTAACAGCCAACAACACAAAATAATTCCCGAATAGAATAAAGTCGTTTTATAAAGAAAGCCGACAAAAAGAATACCAATAAAATAAAGTAGTGTAAGAAAAATGATGGAAAAATTAACGAGGATAGTGAAGGCACGAATGTGTGTGATCACAGACGACACAGCAAATAAAAAACAGACGAAAAGTAGCAGGCTTCCCTCGATGATAACAGATGAGATGTTTCGAGAAACGATTGTCTGTTCTGTTCCCATTTTCAGGGTTCCTTTTCACTTTTTTTTTTGCGAATATTACTATTATTACTTTTTAATCCTCGAAATAAGCAGTGTATTTTGAATTACTTTCACTACGTAGTTATTTTAAAAAAAATGGAATGTTGCTAGTTATCGACTTAAATAAGTTTTTATGTAGTTGATAACTTCCAAATGTTATTATATATATATTTGTGTGTGTATGTATATGTGTATTAATTAGGCTACAAAGTAAAACGTACTTTAATCTCATCTAAAGCTTCATCTATTTTAAGATTTAAAGAAATTTTGTTCACAAAAATAGCCACTGCCTTAACAGGGTTTCCGTTGGCGAATTGTTTACCAGTATTCCTGTATTTTTATTGCACGAAAATAAAGATAAATGTATAATACGATCTAAAGGCAGTTCTGTCAATTCTGATCGGCAAAAAATTTACACGCCCTTGTAACTGGAATGATAACTATTCAACTAATCTTTAAGAACAAATGTAATTTTTGTATAGAAAATCGAGTAAATAGTCAGCCAATTTTTTACGTGTTTTTAATTTTTACCTGACATTGACAACAACAGCTAGAAAGAGCCACTGGTCGCGAATAACAATAGTTCAATGAAATCCGGTAAAAATATTTTTTTTTATTGAGTGACGAGTCAGTTGAGAACTCGTGCCGGGTTCGTGGAAGTCATGATGAGATATTGTTAAACGTCAAAAAATTTATCACTCAGATAATCAGCACGCTGTCGTTTATTTCAGTGAATACACTTTCAATTATTCAGTACACTGTCGTTTTCTTTGTATCGAGGTAAGACATTTTTATACACAGCATTCTGAATAGTTGTTTATGGCTACGTTCTTACTTTACATTTTTTATGGAATAGTGTTTTGTAGGCGTTACTTGAAGCACATTTTCCTCTTACAAAAAATAGCTGTGTCAGTTTACCCATATTGACATTTCAAAGTCCAAAATTCACGTGTTTTTACTTCTATCTCACCGCGGAAACCAATAAACATAATTAAGTGATTCACATTGGAGAAAAATGCTACGGAATACTCCTTTTTGTATATAAAACCCCATCACGAAATAGTTTTTGTATTTTAAAAAATGCTGACATTTCCAATGGTTTTGCTACATTTATAATTTTTTTAAAATACAAAAATACTTCAAAATAGGTTGCGCAGTAATCCGTAACATGTTTTATCAGTGTGAATTATTAAATTTCATTATGTTTATTGGTTTTCGTGGTGGATAAGAAGTGAAAACATGCGATTCTTTACTTTGAAAGGAGAAAACTGACCGAGGTATTTTTTCTCTTGTAAAAGGGAAGTAAGGTCTTTAAATATAACTCTACTTCATACAAATGTAAAATTACAATTTTTTCTTCTTGAATGGTCTTTTACTCCCTAGAACAAAACTACTGTGAAAACACTGCGCGCCAATGTAGTGTTCTCCGCATGAAGGAGATAATATTCTTGATGCACGTACCAGTCTTACCTGTATGGCTTATATTTTAAATTGCCTCCAGCTGATGAACTAAGAGTATATTGAAAACTTCTCTAAATATCCCAACACAACAATCACGGTTGTGTGTATAAATTACAACTAAATATCGTGATATTCAGTTTCCGACATAGCGTATCGTTTAAATCTTCAAACGGCACATTTGGTCCACTTGATATTAAATTATTTATTTTTTTTTCAGTCTGACTACTTTCAGATGCTTTGCAAAAACCGGCGCGGACTCAAGCACTTTTTTTTAAACGCAAATAAATACATATATCAAAAATTCATTCTGGCAGTTTTAACGCTTGTATATCATCGTTTGTATCTGAATTTTTCTGTTGCAATACACTAAACGGATTTTTAGATATTTGCCCCTGAGGTATCACAAATTTTGTTGTCGAATAAGTCAAAATGAAGCAAAATAATTTTTTACTAGCAATCGGCACATTATTTTAAAAAACGCTCTAGTGAAATTGTGTACTGTAAGACTGTACACAGTCTGAAATTTTTTCAAAGCATTTGGTTAAAAAATATTAAGTTATTTGCAATTGTTTGAAATAAATGAACGATCATTGCCTTAAAAGCCCGCTAATCAGAACTATCCACTTGTAATCCTAACGGCAGATACTCCCACCATCGGGAACAAGAATTCTCCTTTTCACCTGGAATTCGCCAAGAGTTCTGGCAAGATTTTTCAGCTGAAAAACAGTGGGATAATGTCAAAGAGGTACCTACTGAGGGCTATCAAGTACCATACATCACATAAAAGGCACTAAATAGACTACGAACTGAAGTGTTACCATGTAAAATGAATCTTAAGAAGCTAAGTTTCATCAATGTAGACGAGCGTTGTATATGTGGTGAACTGCAAAATTCACAACATCTCCTGAAATGTAAAACTTTCCCTAATTTCTTTATGCAGAACATTTCAAGGCAATCAAGACAGCAGGATATTGGCTATTTAAAAAATCCGCCAATCAAATTACGCCTCTCTAGTGTTACAGTGGTGTCAACCTCCCATTGCCTCAAGTAACATAAACATAGCTCTCGTCAAACACATAACCTCAAGACACAGAAAAAAACTATGGAAATACATATATGTCTGGAATTAAACAAAAAATATTACGGTCGACCTGAAATATTAACAAAAATATTGACCATGTCTAAAAAATTCAATGAAAAATGGAACAAACAATCTCTCATTGAAGTACATAATTAGCTTATGAAAATGAAATAAATAAATACTCATAAGTTACTCTGGCCTTCATTACAAAACACATTAAAAACGGTAGAATTGTCATTTGCCACAATTGGCCCAGTCAGACGGAGAGAGCCATTTACAAAAGAAGAAAGTCAGATATGGACATGTTATATTGAAGCCTAGCAAACTTTCAAATTTTCTCGGGCTAAATCTGTGTCACTAGTCATTCAATAAACAGATTTTGGAGTAAGAGTGGAGAAAGCATACCGCCGTTTATTGAGTGAAAACACGATGCTTTTCTTGTCGCTTTTCGTATACGAGCCTTTTTTTTTCAAGCAATCGAGGCAATTACTTTCCAGACGAATGTATTTTTTTTTCTAATCTTGACCTGTTGGGTTAGATTTGTTCTTTGGTCGTCTTTTTTTTTCTCGGGAAACATGTGGCAGCTTCCTCATAGGCTAATAACTTAAAATAGTTGTGTTCTCTTAAAAATGCACCTAACAACGTGTTGGAATTTTTTTCTATTATGTCACTTCCAATTTTCGTATGTAGGAAGCGCGGTGCATGTTGCCGTTCACTGCCAGGTTTTGTCAGGGTACTTCCGTTTCCTTCGATCTTGCATTCCGTCGAAGCTCTACGTCACTCACATAACGAGTGCTCGAATCTCATTGTTTGAGTTCGCGAAATTTCTACTCGAGCTGAAATTATTTTTAATGTCTTAAGCTTCTGATTCTTCAACATGTCTTAGGTTGTAGCCTATTGATTGCTTTGGTATTCCTAATACAATGCTCGACAGTAAATTCCCAGTTGAATTGAAAGTTATAATTTCAAACCCGAGGGTCCCTTCATAATTTATGTTTCTGTTTGTAAAATTGCAGTATTATGTGTATTATCTATGCATTTTGTAGACTTTTCACGATTTATTTACAAATGTGCATAGCATAAACGACATCCATTAAATTTTATTATGACTAGTCGTGTCTTAAATATTTTCAGAAATCTAACTTTATATTTCTTCTGATGGCGGAAGAATTTCAGTTTCAGCTGAAATATCTCGTAGGTCCATTGTAACAATATTTTGCGCATGTATGTTCTGGTGACATGGCTTACGTGTCCGTAAGAGATGATAAAAAAACTCGCTTTATAAGTATCAGTAATATCGAATATTATCAGTAGTATCAAAGTACTTTTATTAAAAATCTGGTTTTTATTTTAGATAAACTTTAAATTATATATTACGATTTTTAATTTCCTAGTATCGTGAATGAAATTGTTAGTTAAATTCTTAATTAATTTTATATAGTCTCATACCGTATTTACCGAGCTTCAGCAAGAAACGTCCAATTAGGGCCTACTTCGTATATACTATATGACTTGACACAAAACAGTTATAAATGTTGTACATGGACAACTTCAAAGCTTTTCTTCATATAACAGTAAATATATTTGCGTCCTACTATTACGTTCTTGTACCACGGAAAACGATACGTAATTTAATTAACCGTCTTATCAATAATTAATTAAATAAACAAGTTACTTAGAGCTACACAAACGCTTCAATTTTTATTTTAAGCTAATTATCCTCAAATACTTTTATAATGAATACTGTTTTTATCCATGTACTTGCCTCAGAGTTTCTCTTTCAATTTTTATCTTTTGCTGTGTGAAAAAAAAAGCTACATTTTATGCCGTGCGAGATACATGCCTGTTCACGCAGCGTAGTTTTTCTGTTCGTTTTGAATGACGTAAACACACGATGCAGTGTTTCTTTTATAAAAAATAATACTTTTTTTTACATAGTCCGTGACCATATAAACGTAATTCATGACATTTGTTTGTACTGCCTTTAAGCTATGGAACTTGTCACCATTAATTTACTTCTTTTATACGTGTACTTTTATATCTTTGCTCATATTTTTTGCGTACCTTCTGCACTGCCTTTTGTGTTTTACGGTTTGGTCGTGCAGTGTTCGAAGTACGATAAGTCTCCAGCGTGGGTGTGGTAGCA
>PNEQ01044802.1:0-14198 GCA_003012365.1 Medauroidea extradentata | reverse complement strand
GAGACTAAAGTAGAATACTCCAGGCGATGTCGTTCAGGCAAAGATTGGAGTATACTGAGTGCAGGGCCCCTCAACACTGCTGCCAGGTAGTAGGCACGCTGCTCTTCTGTCCAACCATTCAGGGTTGCAACAATCTCATATTGGTGCTGATATTCACGCCATGGGGTTTGACCATCATAAGGGGCAGGCTTGATTGTAATCCCCTTTCCAGCCCCAGGCAAGGCAACCTCAGCTGTATTCATGTTCTGTAGTAGTCCTACCGCCGATTCTGCAAACGCAGAGCACCTCCCATCGTTACCCTGATGTCTCAGCTCTGGCTTCGTCGAGTCGCTATCCGGACACACCGATGGCTGACCACCTGCCTGTCGCTGTAGAAATTTCTCCCATTCCGTCCTTAAGACACTCACCTCTTTCTGCAGGTCGTCTTTCACACTTCCGATTTTCTTTTCCACATTTTCATTAACACTGTCAATTCTATGGTCCACCAATTCACTGACATTTTCAATTCTTTTGTCCACCAATTCACTGACATTGTCAATTTTTAGGTCTACCATTTGAGAAACACTTTCAATTTTCTTGTCCACATACTCTATTTTAGTATGCACTAGCTCACTAATTCCCTCTATCTTCTTGTCTACATTCTCGTTAACACTGTCTATTTTCTTGTCTACATTTTCATTAACACTGTCAATTTTCCTATCAACATTGTCTATTTTCTTGTCTACATTCTCATTAACACTGTCAATTTTCCTATCAACACTGTCTATTTTCTTGTCTACATTTTCATTAACACTGTCTATTTTCCTATCTACATTCTCATTAACACCCTCAATTTTTGTATTTACACCACTTATTTGGTTAGCTATTTGGCTACTCAGTCCCTCTATAAGTGCTCGCAAACCCTCTAACTCACTAGCAATTTTTCTTGTACACATAAACTTATAACCTAAAATTTCCTACCTAATAAAAGTTAACCACTTTGATTAGAAATCTAAACATCTACACTTAATTTTAACATATTTTAAACATTTAATTAAATTTTAAATAATTGCCTCCATCCCACTTCTGACACCAGTGTTACAAGTTGCGGGCTAGGTACGTTTGGGGATGGAGGTCTTTGATAAAATAAAGAAAATAAAGCTAACCTAGTTTATTTACAACTGTATATACAAAAATCTATGTCTATAAAGATTTACCACAATAAATGTCGAACAGAACAAATAACTACTATTTACATAAGGGGCAAAAAATACATCTACATAAGTTCTCTTAAGTTCTCTGTATATGGAAGGGTTTCCAATCACTCACAATGGTGGACCCAAAGAAATAATACCGCAGAATCTTTCTGGCCTAGAATCACCTTCCTACTACTTGCTGCGGGTCTACTCGCTGGACGCCCTGGAACAGTCGTCGCAATCCAATACTCGTCACTATCACTTGAGATCACACTAGGCACCTGCCAGCAAAACTCCCTCGCTCCTGCTGCAGCTCCCCCTTATATACCCCACCCTCCTTCTTCTCGAATTATCTCGGCGGGTCTCTGCTCTCCAACCTCCTGGAAAGATGTCGCTTCAAAGTCAAGCACCACCCCGAGAGATAAAGAGGGAACAGGATCATTCCAGATCACGATATTTTCCCTCGGTTACCCGATACTTGGCGCAGGTGGTTATCATGGAGTAATACAATCCATGCGGCACCTGAGGAGGTCTATTAGCGCTGCCGCCATTGTATTGTATTTCGCCGCCCTGCCCGACAGCCATGGCGCCGAGGAGTAGTTGGGAAGGGGGGGTGTCCTAGCTCCGCCACCACAGTATCGTACTACACCGCCCAGCCAGACAGTCGTGGCTCGCAACAATACTTTGCTGCGTAACCATGACCCATGCTATGTTCCTGAACAGGAACCAACCAATTGTATTGCTCATAATTCTGTGCTAATAATAAGAGTCTGAGAAGTGCCTCCTGGGCCAGTAGTCCCTTGGCACAACAACTGGTGTCAGATGTGGGGTATGCAAAGACGACAGCACGTAAAAGATATTTTGTAAGAAGCAAGATACGACCAGCGGCAGAAAGTGCCAGGCGGACCTTCTGAGATAAGGAGCAGGACATCGCGACTCCAGGCCATGCGGGCAGAGTCCACGGGAGGCAGCCGCCGATGACACCGCCTGCGAGAACGACATAGAGCGTCGGCAGTCGGAAGACAGCAGCGGCGACCTTGGCGGACAGCGGACTTCGTCATTCCACAGAGTAGTGGCCCTGAGAACAGGTCGAGTGCGATGTGACCACGACAACAGTTGGAGTCAAAGAAAGGAAGCGGCCGACAATCACACTAGGATAGAGATAGTTGAGTGACACTCAACATGTCTAATGCATTGAGTTGCACATCCCAAGTGAGCATCATTAATTATTTATACATATATTAGTGCTTGCTCTTTATTTTTCACAATGGCAGAATAAAGCGAATATTGTTGCATTAATGAAGTATTAAAATTAATTGGGAAACCATTCTTGGGTGATAAGGCACGACTGAAAGAATTTATAGATTATTCTGAGGCCGCGTTTGAATTAAGTGATTCACGAAATCATGATAAAATGTTGACGTTTATTAAAGCTAAAATTGTAGGGGATGCTAAATCAAAATTCTCGGCACGAACCTTCACCGACACATGGGAGGGAGTTCGCGGTGTTCTGGAAGATAACTATTCAGTACGTTGAACACTGAACTTCTACTCATGTATAGTGTTTAGTGCTAGACAAATGCGAGAGGAGCATGTTGCCGAATAGGTTAGTCGTATTAACTCAATGACCTCTGAGTTTATGGAGGCCGCCTCTCGGATATTGGCTGAGGCATAAATAGGGCATTTAGCAAAAATATGTTTTGTCCAAGGATTGTCTAATGTATTTAAGGGGAATAGGTGACCCAGTATAAGCGGCTTTAGAAGACGAAAGCAACGTGCTTTCACTAAAGGAAAGGTCATTCATTGAGGGACAAAAAAATGTTTCAATTTTGGGAAAACGAATTAGTGTTAACAAGGTTGTTTGTGGCAATTGTCACAAAACAGGCCACAAAACCGAGAAATGTTATTTAAAAAATTATATTAAAATAGAGAAGCAAGCTTTCACTGGTGTGATATGCTATAAGTGTGCAAAAAGAGGTCACATATGGAGAAATTGTCGGGCAAGCGAACAGCGTGACTATACACAATCAGAAGAGGACAAGGGAATGGAACCTTACTCCAACACAGGGCAGGAAACTAACAAGGGGAAATAAGAAGCAACCACTTATAAACCCCCCCCCCCCAAATTGGACTCCTACTCAAATTATCTATCACCTGGGTCAGGCTAGTTAAGAAGACAACTCTAAAGTAACCTTTCCTTTCCTGTTGAGTGTCGCTTCTGGGCACATGCTAATCAAAATAATGGGCTCGTATACATACATTCACAAAAGTTTCCTCGGGTACGTAGTAAGTATAACATTAGCAGAACAGTTCACGTCCACTGGATATAAAATGTGTCATTTACCCGTGCCAGATGGTAATACTCAAGACAAATTCATTTTTATTAAACCTAGTAAAGCGTAACTGTTAATAGATGAGTCCGTGTTATGTTATGTCATGATGACTGAATTAGCTTGTAGTGCATGTGAGGTAGTTACCCCAGAGTGGAAAATATGTAAACAAAATACAGCTATATTTAGCTGACATGGTCAAGAAGGGTGCGAGGGGAAATTGCTTCCGTATGTTAAACAAATTCCAGAGGATTGTGCACGTCAGCTTACTGAAGTGAGATAAACTGTGTGGACTTTACTGAAGGACAATGAGTGGCTGTTCATGGCACCACACAGTGGAAAGTTAAATGTAATTTGTAAGGGACAAGAGCCGGGAACAGTCACTGTGTCTGGTACCGGTTGTGCAGTAATTAAACGACACTGCAAATGTTTGGTGAAAATGTATTTCTATTTGGTAAAAGTGTAATTACTAAATTGGACGAGGTAGATTAGGCTGTACGAAACGAATAGTGGAAGCTGCTCCACTCGGATTCAGTACAGATGGTATCGTGGACCACTTATGCATTAGTCATTGTTATATTATTTCTAATCATAATCTGTTGCTGTAAGGGTAACTGTGGAAAATTAAATAGGTGGTCCACTATCACTAACTGCTGTTTCAAACATGATAGCTATGATAGTCAACAATGTAAGTCCAGCATTGTATGAAAGATACTCCCCTCCAGTTACTTGGTCCCTTAGACAACAGAATTATCCGTTGATGAGACAGAGCTACAAGTGGTACAGACTAAAAGGGTGGAGACTACAAGAGCTTCCCGATCCACGTAAATGTGAAGTCATGCACCTTAATACTTCACTCTTAGGGTGGGAGAAGTATGTTTTGCACTAACCAATTGTTATTGTTGCTATTAAATATGTATTTCATTTTATTTTCTTATTGTAGCTATAGCGAAACATATGCTAGGAACCAGTAGTGTTGGAAATGTATAAAAGGAAGGAAACAGATACTAGCAGAGAGGGTGGCCTGATGCTGTCGAGACTGTTTGCTGTGATTCTGTATTCAGTATAAACTAAATGTGTGCCGATCACAGAATCGCTCTGGGCAAACGTATTATTGTATTGTGATTCTGTATTATGTGTCTCTGACTCGGAATAAGAACCATTGTACAATTTCTCAGAAATGAGAGATCACGAGGTAGCCCAATTGACGTCGGAGGTCAGGGATCGGCACACGTGACTGGGCACTGGGGTCGAATCCCGAGATAGGGTAGACTCACGCGCCTCCCGGGAGCTGAGAGATAACTGTGCAGGGCTAGAAACAAGCTGTGTAAAGGTCTATATAACGTAAGACGAAGTTAATAAAAGGTTATCTGACTGTACGCCGTGGATTTAAATCCTTTGCTGCATACCCACGCCCCACACTATGTTCCTGAACAGAAACCAACCAATTGTCTTGCTGATAATTCTGTGCTAATAATAACAGTCTGAGATGTAGCTCCCGGGCCAGTAGTCCCTGAGCACAACAGTACTGTATGTTGTAACGATTGCAGTTTTTTCACATCTTGTGTCTGCAGACATTTCATATTTATGTGGATGTTAAATTGTTTGTTATTTTTAAAGATCTACATATTCTATATTTAAAATTATCGTGATAAAATAGCTGAGCTTAGGCTCTATGGCGGCAGTTGTTTGAAGCAAAAAAAAAAAAAAAAAAGCAATGGTGGCAAGTTTGAAACAATGAGTTTTCAAAACGGAATTTCAGCCTGATTAATTTGAAAAAAATTAGACAGATTGCAGATTTCAAAAACCACCAACCTAGATTTTAGCAGTCAGCAAAGCAGTAAAATTATAGATCATGAAGATTCGGAAGTAACCAATTTTATTTTTTGTTTACATGCTCAATGAACGAAGACATTTTAAGCCCAGCCTTGAATACTTTCGCTTAAGTACAACTTTATACCTTCCCTGTTGTTGCAACTTTTGAGGGCTAACCTTTGAATGTATTTGGCATACTCACTAGCAAAATTAACATGTCTCTACTGTTAGTGATTATTTTTATAGGTAATAAAATGTGATAAACTCAGTAGTCCTGAAGCAATTATTTTACTCTACTCATGCTAGCTATCGATGCAGCATATCTAAGATACACTGGTAACAGTACCTGTTCTGTTTCATTCACCCAATCAACTCTGCTCTGTGTGGGTCACAGTAGCAGTAAGTTGTAGGATAGGGTGCTTGTTTCAATATGTCAGTAACCAAAGTCAAGAATTTCGTTTAAGTAATCAACTCAGATGAAGGAACTCAATTCACAGGACAAGTTTAGCAAGAGGCTGTGAAATCTATGAAGATTAAGCCAATGATGACCGCTGTACGTCTTACAAAATCAAATACAGTCCAGTGAAGCATGATACCGTTTGGGAGGATTTACGAATTCATTGCTTAATCATCTGAGAAAAAAGAAGGAAAACTTACCCTTTGTTGAAATTGTTATGAACCTCACTGTGCAGGCAAATAAAAAGTTTTACTCCAATTGAGGTTTTGACGAAGAAACCATCAGAAATGTGATACGATAGTTATTCACAGACTGTACCTTTACAAGCATGAAGCTGACGAAAAAAAAAAGTTGATATTATAAGCCCAGCAAGTAGCTGCGTACTAACATAACAGTCAAGCAGTGATCCGCATATGTAATGAAGTCTAAGATGGAAAATTTCAAGACTGGGGATCTAGTACTCCTGAGAATAAATACCATATTTCAGTTTTGGAAAAACATAGCAAAGAAATTGATCCTACTGTATTCAGGACCTTATAAAATCAGCAAAATTATTCGCGACAAGTGTAATGAATTAGAAATGTTACAAGTGAAGGGCAAATATAACCTGGCTCAGTTGCGTTGGTGTGCCACGACGAGTGAGGCAGTGCTGTAAATACTAAGCAGGTCAAGTAAATGCTGCACACATTATACGGAATTGCTGAAAATTAATTATTATTACTATGATTATGTCTGTATGACGGATTAAGAGAAGTCAACTATTTTTATACAATTAATTGTATTGTGTTATGTGTATTGGTAATGTTTTAAAAGCCACCTACAGAAATCTAATTCTATGAGAAATATATAACACCCACCCTGGTAGCACCGAACGAGAATACCAGAGAATATAATTAAACAGAATAACGTCACAATATATTTAAACAAATTCGGAAACTGCTAGTTGTCACTGTCGCTCTGTGATTGGTCGACTGTGGTTGTGCAACCCTATGTCTAAATTAGTAAATGATTCGCATGTGTTTGTGTTCCTATTATTATTGAGAGCATAGTTATTATAACCACAAGATAAGCACCTTATAAGGAGATATTATGTATGGCAACTCCTGCCATCGATGCAGGTAATACAGAGTCGCAAGATGTTTTGTTACAATCAGTGTAACATTACTATCTGATGACATCACGGGTAGTAAGAAGTCTTGCCGATAGATTTTCTTCAGTAGGTTACCTACATGGGCGTACCTAGGGGGGTGGTTTTGGGGGTTCAAACCCCCTCCGAAATGTCAGTTTCCTTATCTAGGTATTACATTTTACATTACAGAAGGTAGAATATACTACAAAAACCACCAAAATGTTAGTAAAATATGTTAATATTACATTTAGAGAGGTCAAACACAGTTGACATTGAAACATTAATGCAAGATGAGAGTTCAAAACCCCCTCCGAAAACTATTCCTAGGTACGCCCATGAGTAGGTACCTGTGTACCGTAGATACATCATGTGAACAGGGTGAGCTCAGGTGAAAGATATATTTAGGTCATTCCAAATCTGTTTTTTTTTTCCTTTTGTTTCTAATAACTTTTAACGGAAACATTTCCGGCCAACCGTCTTCTATCTCAGTTTGCTTATTTTATTTATCACCATTATGGGTCAAAGTTTTACTTATCCTCACAACACCACCCTGTGTATATGTCTGTACTGCGTGTATAAATACGTGATATGCATGACTAAGTAAAATCTATGAATGGAATAAAGGACAAATGTGTTAATATTCAACAAGGCTGTTACCGCAATGGTAGACGTTAGTATAGAGTGGCAGTGAACTGTTCATATGCTATATATATTTTTTTCTGTCGCGCCATTGTGATTCTGGCATTGAATTGTAAGACATTTTAATGTTGTATTGAAATATTTGTATAGTTTTATGGTATGGAAACTTGTACAGTCCAGATGACATTGGTGCGACTGTTTTACTTCTGATATCACGTCGTTGAAAAAGCAAAAGCCTCGAGTCTCGTTCGATTTTAGTTTTTTATGACCTGCATTACCTTAGACAGCAACATTAAGTCACCCGATACATTTCGTTTTAATATTGTTACAAAATGATTATTTGTAAGTCGTTATTATATTAGGGGTTCATAAGTTATCATTAGTTTGGGGGTTTTCACTCAGATGGTAGCTACACTGTGGGTTTATTTAGATGTTATTTAGGATTAAAGGACTAAGAGACGGTTATGGGTAATGTAATAACTTGAATGTATGAAGGTTATGATTAGTTACTTCACTGTGCAGTTTTCCGTTGTTAGGAAACACATTATTGTTTACATAAATACTTACATTGATTACTCTTAATGCTCTTTGTTTCAAAGCAGCTGATGCTCGTAAAAAAAAAATAATGATTCATATAATGTCAACAATTTGCTGACGAAAGGAAAAAGTAAACAAACATAAAAGTAACTGTAAAGAAGACACCAGATTCAAACCCTGCACGCACACATAGCCCATGCCAGCCTTGAGTTACACTGCTGAGCAGGTGCCGTGAACTGGTTTTGAGCAAAAAGATCGCTCAGCCAGACACCCACAGAAGCAGCAAAGTGAGTTGTAAATTTTAAACATCATTCAATTACATCCTGTATACTTTATACAAAACCTATCTTTTTGTGGGGACAAATGAAGACTTGACATTCAAAAGGGGCGAAGTACTATTTTCGACAAAAATTAGTTACGTACATAGAAAGGTGCCAAAACATTAGGTCGAAGACATACCTAAGTGCTATCTCTATTTCCTAGGCATATTTGGCAGGGGTGTCATTTAGGGGGGTGGGAGACAAATTGATTTGGAACTTTAAGTGTAAAAAATATATTTTTTGTACTTTGTTATTTTAATAATGCTAACTTAAGCACATAATACTGAAGTTTTATTATTAAAGTTTCTAATTTATACATGCTTAATTAATAAAAATGACGCAACAAGGTCACTGCCACCGAAAAAAAAAAATCTTGTTCCCCCCCTCCCCCAAGAAAAACCTGAAATGACGCCCCTGATATTTGGCCCCGAGACGCACTACAAACGAAATAAATAAATACTGTATGGCGAATGTACTCGAAGGCCAAGGCACTACACCCCTAACTGCAGACGTATGACTGGGCGATCGTAGGCACCTGCTTGTAGCGAAGAATGACATGAGATGGGGACCTCCGCCCTACAATGGAATCTGGGGAATGTGGGGGGGGGGGATGTCCAGCGGCATGGCCCAGCACGATTCCCACGTGCGAAAATCCAGGGGCTGGCCCCTACGTGAATGGAACACGGATCGCATTGACAGGAGTTCTCTATTCTCTTACCACTGCGCAACAACGCACCACTGTAAGTGGAGAAGAGAGGGCTGTATAATGTACTTAGTAAGTTCCTGTAGAGTATATTTGTGTCTCAGCAAGTACGTGAAAGGCATCCAGGAGAACTATAATTGACGTCACCTGCTCTAAATAAATGTTGGGTCATTCCTAATTTTGCATAATTTAATTTAGTTTTCATTTTTTTCGAACTGTGGAATAAATGTCGAAATTACAGGAAAACTAACACTACACTTCTTTTTAACGTAGATGATACACACGCACGCACACACACATATATATGTATAATAATAATAATAATAATAAAACATACAATAATGCACAACACCCGATGTTGACTCTAAAACCACAAGACCACACTTAAAGTTATGAGATTTGATTAACTATTTCAATGTATATTTACAAATTTTTTTAAATTGCGCCTCATTGTTCTGCACAATTCCTATGAAGTACATTTTAATTCGCCATTTTAGAACAAAGAAATAGTCTTAATCATGAATGTGCTTCTCGTAATGAGGATACGTAAGGAAATCTTCAAGTAGAAATTTTTTCCCCCATTACAGATTTCAGTGACCTACATTTAAAACTTAACCGCAGATTTCACAAGGTCATTGTGACCACTATGTTATGTTAATAAGATCCTCTGCTACTGCATCATTATTTTCACTGATCCTTACGCCAAAATTATAACAACTCTCTCTGTTTATTCACTCTCTGTACCTAAAACACAGATCTGACCACTAGAATTAACACATTTTGTTGCTGACACTGTGTAAAGGTAAATGAAACGGACGTTTATGTGATTTTTCTTCTACAAGTCAGTGCAGCTAATTTGTCGAAAAATTGGTCAGATAGACAGAAAATTTTAAAACAAATTTTCAACAAGAAGTATACGGTCTTTGTGTTCAGCGCACATTGAGTGTAAAATTCACTTAACAATACTCCACTATGAGGAACCTGGATGACTTGTGAAAGACATGATATGAAGAGTCGGCAGTATCGGACTGCAGACCTGGCAATCTCGTCCCCGAACCACAGGGCGACCCAGCGAGGTTCGAGGGAACAGGTGCTCGCCAGCGACCAATCAATTAACCCTGCGCCTCTGGTCCTCCGACCAATAAGAGCGGCTTGTAATCCCTGGCAAGCCGTTCCTTCCGGATTAGCGCCAGTCAATAAGCTATTCGTTACGGCAGCAGGGGGTGTTAGCGGTAATGGGCACCCTGCCGACCATTTGTCTAGGGCGCGTGCTTAGCCGCACCTGCATTCGGCAACACAACTTCCATCAGCCCCTTGTGGACACTGCTTCGAGATTGTCTCCCGCTCACTCCACTCTGCAGCTGTGCTTTGTTCGCCGTGTAATACTGCAACACTAGTCTTCTGTGCCATGATCCACCGTCCAGCTTCAAGCAATAATACACTATACATAAGCCTTGTGCTTCTACGTGTATATTGTTGAGCCTCTGAGGTATCTTCTCATTCTAACTTTATACTATACGTTTATCTACTTGCACTAAAGTTATTCTTTCTGTATGCAGTACCCCCGCCATTGTCTTTTCTTTTGCTCATGAAGTTTAAATCAGTATCTGACACACTGAAGTCTCTTGTTTGATACACGTCAATGCTACCGGATGTTTCTGAGTGACAGAAAACATACAGTTACATAAAATGACTAAATACGAAAAAGTAAGCAACAAAAAAAAAAACAGAAAAAACCTTAGGGAGCTATGATTGGCTGAGAGATTTATCTGGCTACCATGTGTCTTTGTTTATATATATATATATATAATGTATGCGTAAGTTTTCTGTGCTTCAGCAACGTCCGCTCGCAATATCGTAAAAACAACAAAACACTTCAGTTTGTCATAAACCTCCATTGAAAAAATCATTCAAATTTCACAAGAATAGCGGGGAATGCCATTAAAAAAAATAAATCATAAAATTTGCTAGTAAACGTACAACATTTTAAAAATGTTGGTACATAAAAATCTTATTAAAACAGCTACACGCATTCGACACATGAAGCTGTGTATTTCACCCCTTATCACAAGACATATGAACATCACACATATTACCCCCACCTTGTCTCATTTTGACAGATATCTGGTCTCCATTGTGTAATTGACTGGTATACCAGTCTACAGCGCCAAGGTCCAAGTTCCGAGTGAAGGACAAAAACATGTTTATTGCTTTGTTATAATAGTGTAACGTTATTATCAGAGTTATGATACGGGATGTTATTCACTCACGGTTTCCATGTGGTGTTGATTTAATGTTAGGCACTCTAGAAGCCTGTGCACTACCTCATACTTACGTTAAATGTACACGTTACGTAACCTCTAAGTTAATGGAGCGTAACTTTTACGTCAAGGCTATGAACAAAGTGAACAAGACACTGGGCTTAATAAGTATGTATTTCACCACGAAAATGAATCAGTTCGAGTTGGAACTATACTAATGAAATAAATACATAAATGAAAGTATTCTGTCTTGCTTAAGCTGGATTATTTTGGCAAATCTACTACTACTACTACTACTACTACTACTACTACTACTACTAAGGTTGTAAATGTGCGAAGGGGAGTGTAGCCAGACAGCCGCACTTCACCAGTATAGAGTCGTCGCTTAACGTTAGGCTATGATCATCAAACAAATCTTGCAAGAATATTGATTTAGACTTTTTTTTCAAATGTGTACTTTATTTAAAGTAAAAATATACTCAGCTAGCTATCAGTTTCTTTGAGCTAGAGATAATGGGGTCTTCGTAGGTGGCATTTATATAAGCTCGGATCAAACAGCTAATCATATAACTAATCATTATACTGAAATACTTTCGTGACAGTTAATTGTAATATATTTGTTCATTAAATGTCGGATCGGACTCTACGCTGCTTGAGGTATGTAGTAGGTACATTACCTGATTTTCTCGGAGTTTGCTAACAGCTAAACCACGCTGAATCTGCTCCTGGACGTCGGTTATAGGTCCTTCCATCCTTAGGAAATGTCGTCGTAGGACCTCGGTGTCGCCTTCCTTGATCGACACGCCTGAAGAATCTCTTCTTCCCCTAAATTCTTCCTTGTTCCTTGATTGTAATTTTCTCCTTTCCCCAAGGAAGTGTTAACTGTAGTTATCGACTCTAAGTGTTAATATAACTTGTGCAGTGTTAAGTGTATTTGCATTGCCCTCGCAAATAGTAACTAATAATAAAGATTTACGACAATGCCATCAAACGAATTGAAGTTACACACATAAAAATAATGTTATACACAAACAATCAAACTATGTGGCTTACCTTTATAATTGCTCGGAATAACTAATAATATACGCCATACTTTAATGAATTTATACAAGAATGCAAATGTTTGTTTCTTAAAGTTACCTTTCTGCAACATGTACAAAATCTATATATGTTACAATTGGCTAAACGGTTTTGCTTAACGTATTAGCCTCTATCTTCGCGTTTGTTATTTTTGTATGCTGTGAGTACAGCCATTTTGGCATGTTGTTCTTTTATTTTGTTTTTGTTCACTCTTGGTTCCCTGAGACGACATAGCACTGCAGTGTGTCCATCCATAATATTTCACCAAACCCACTGTCAATGGCAACATCGACAAAGTATCCCACCTGCTGTAATTAAGAGTGACGTCACTTGATTCAAACACAGATCGGCTCAGTAGAAGGCCAGTTGTCCGACCACATCTCCACAGCGGTCTCGAAGACAGGAGAAGAATGTTATCTTTCCCACAAATCGCTGAAACGATTGTCACTTTTTCTACGTAAAGTCGCAGACATCCCAAGAAGAAAATTAAGAATCAAAATTGATAAATTATTATTCAGTCAGCAAAAGAATAGTTAATTATAATTAAAAATTTGTGACTCGTATTAATAAATCATTCGTTGCAAATGCTTCACTAAGGCCGGTATTCCTAAACAAAAAGTTAGGGTCTACATAAGCACTGCCATCTCAGGTGCAAGAAAATCAACCACAGAGACCTTACTCGCTGAGCGTATTCCGAGACGTGTTTGTGCCGTGTCCCAAGATGGTGTCAGGTAAGTCACAGCTTATTATTCGCCGGCCCGCGCGAGACTAGAAACAAATGAAGGCATGATGAGCGCTGACGATTTACCACGGCTATAACAAGAACACGTTAAACTTTGTACTTTTGAAACGTATTATTTAGCATTTGAATTTGTTTACAAAATAATTACAGTAACAAAGAGATAAACATCACGGAATATAACGGTCACAATTAAAATATTCTATAACTATTTCTTGTTAAAAGTTAAAACAGTAGGTACAGTAGCCACGCGATCGCAGTGTTTCCGTTCATATTTTTATGCTGATTATGACCTGAAATGTTATATTAGCATATTATTCGGACACGTGGAATTATATTCAAAACATAATTCGCAATCACTCTTAAAATATAATATATTACGCCGCAACTAAATACTAAAAACTAAGGTACTGTCATGTTAACAGTGGCACATTAATTAGGTCTCTCATCGCCTCTAACGCACTAAACAGACAAGTTTTTTTCCTTTGTCACAGGCTATTACTTGATCATACTTCAAGCAATGGCTCTATCATTTCATTGAACACATATCTCTAGCAAAGTGAAATTCATGCTTCAGTCGAAACTTTGTTTTAATCCAGTAATTTCATTTTCAAACAGTCTCTAATAACCTGGGTGTCGACGATACGTAAAGCTCACTTACCTTACCTTACCTTTTGTTTTTGAAATATATGAAATAAAAATATGTTTTTGAAAATTTTCGAAGGCTTCAGAATAACACTGATACAGCGCGCGAGCTGTTTTAAAATATGTTGCCTGTCAACTGTCAACGTCTGAAATGTACTTTTATTTACAATATGTTGATAGTAAATATATCGCAGATGTTTAGTTGTTTCTAAAAAAAACATATTTTTTTGTGATGTAAAATGTTTACTAATTACGATTTTTTTGCATGATTAGGGCAATGTGGACAAATTAGAATGCCTATATTAATAATGTTTACACTGCGTTATTGTTATTTTGTATGCATCAAAATGAAAAGCGAAGATGCATTA
>PNEQ01044801.1:0-14198 GCA_003012365.1 Medauroidea extradentata | reverse complement strand
CCACACTCGTCAGTCATGGTGATTTCTACAGTTCCAGTCCCTTTGATGCATGCAAAACCTTTGCCCATTGACACAGTTCCCTCACACCCTTCAAAGGTTTTAAATAAGTGTCTTTCATAGCACATGTGGTCACTGGCTGCTGAATCCACTACCCACTCACCTATTTGTCTGGTTGGTGACACGAGTCCTTTTGCACTAAAACAAGAACGGTATTTCAACCTCTCTTGCCTTTCAGGAGCACTTGATACTGGTGGCTGGCGGTGGTTTAGTTCTGGTTCTACAGAGGGATTAATGCACTCATTTGCCGAGTGTCCTAAATTTCCGCAGCGAAAGCATTTACCCTTCGTGCAGTATCTTGCTATGTGTCTCCACTCATTACATTGAAAGCATCTTCTTTTGTCATGTGCTTCCACATTCACTTGAGTTGGACGATATGTTCTTGACATATTTTGCTGCCTGTTCCTTTCCTCCTGGCTATTATTATCACGGTACCTTTCTCTCTCATAATCTTGTTTCCTTGTCGATAGCGCCCCTGGGGTATGTCTAGGCACTTCCATTATCTCTTCTCTCAAAAGTAGTGACTTCACTCTTTCTGTGCTCAAATTCGGTTCCCTGCCGATCAGGTTTACCAATAAACCGTATTTATCCTTTGGTAAACCAATGAGGAACTGTCCTGCTAGTTGGATATCACTGAATTCTAAGGCATAACCTCCACTCTGTATTTTTCTGTTTCACGATTGTATTGTCACCATGTAATCATGCATGCTGATCTCGTCAGTTTTCACAACGTTAACCATCTCTCTTACCATTTCGAGGCACTGCGGGAGTGTATATGAGGAATGGATGCGAGCCAACTTTTCCCATGCTTCTTTGGCTCGACTAATCTCGCCGATGTCTTCAACATACACGTCACTTACACTCTTCAATAAAAAGGCTATAGCTTTCCTATTAACTCTTGCCTGCGTTTCATTTAGATTGCCTGCTTCAAATCCCGGGTCTATAGCGTTCCAGCAGTTTCTTTCCACTAATTCTGCGTGGGCTCTTCTTGACCACACATAATAGTTATTTTTGTTCAACTTCGGTATGATATCGCCGCGCGTTTCATCGCCCATCTTGAATCCTTCCTTTGTGCGCAGCACTTATGTCTCAAAACCAACGTTCCCTGGGCCCATAACCTGTTGTTTTCATTCTTTAGGTAGGAAATAACAGCACGAAATACTCTTTACTTCCTTTATTAACCTTGATTCCAAATATTCTTACTTGTTACACTACTACGTCAAACCGGTTAACTCGCACTTCTTGCTACTCTTCTTCTTTACTTATTCACAACAAAAGAAAAGATATAAACAGTATGTCCAACCTTATACAGGCAACACAAAACAAACGAACTTAACAACACAATCATCGCCGTGGGGCTAGGGAACTTATATCGAGAGCCATCTGAGCATTCCCGTTAAATATTCTGGACGGATATAATTTATGGTGTATTATATTCATTTGGTGTATAGGTCCACAGTGTAATTTCACAGTTTTATCATCATTTTAAGGGCATAACCTGTAATTGTAACCGAACTGCCTCTACACGCTGCCAGTCGTCAACTTCCAAAGCCTTGGCGGACTCAGAGCGATCACGCCGCTGAGCACACCAAAACTTCTCAACACATGAAAACACTCAAAGTACAGAAACAAAAGCACTGAAAAATTATTATAAAATTAGACTTGCTGATTGAAGTCTCAAAAGTTGTTCGGGAATGTTCAATTATATATGACGAGTGATTTGGGTCAACTAATATTTTACGTTTTGTGAAGATACTTTACTTTAGAAACAGAGAATTAGCTTAATACAATTTAAGGAAAAATCTAGGAAACAACACTAGTGTTAAACGAAACAAATTAATAATTATAAACTTTAAAGAAACTACGCGGCAAAGTTTGGCCGGTTGGACGTGTCCATCTTCACGTTGGGCGCAGGCGTGTTTTTAGGTTAAGCCCGACAAATCTTGTCGGGCGACTGAATTTGTGAAAACAAGGTTACCCCTGGCCCTCTACATTCCTTCCTCACTTCATGCTAGTAACCCGATTGCCCTCACTTATGCAGAACGCTCATATTGTAGGTTGGAGTTTCATGTGGTGTTTTACTGGATGTAGGGTCATCGGGGCACATTCCTACCAATTGGCCTAGGTTTGGGAGGGCGTAGCTACATATGGGTGTTGCGTTCGTCGGCGGGGGTGATGTCTGGATGCTGTGGCCTCTTGCAAACATGCTGCCGGGCACGTTCTCAAGTGCGGCCGCGGTAC
Organism: Medauroidea extradentata; assembly: GCA_003012365.1. Taxonomy (NCBI): domain Eukaryota; kingdom Metazoa; phylum Arthropoda; class Insecta; order Phasmatodea; family Phasmatidae; genus Medauroidea; species Medauroidea extradentata. The sequence goes on along the minus strand of PNEQ01044801.1, from coordinate 11,900 downwards.
TTACTGCCAGGCTTGTTCCCTCGGTGCGTGGTGCGCACAACTGGCTGTTCCGTAGTTTGCGCTGCTTGGTCCGCGTCAAACTTAGAACTGATGGAGGTCCTCAGTATACGTCTCAAGAATTCGATAACTTCAGTAGAGAATGGAATTTTCGTCTTCGCATATCCAGTCCCCAATTTTCATCGTTCGAATGGACTAGCAGAACGTTATGAGCAAGAAGCTTAAATCTTACTAAATAAGTGCTACGAGGAAGGTACTGACATTATGCTGGCACTTCTACATCATAGAAACACGCCTAGCAGGAACCTTGGCTCTCCTGCACAGAGACTAATGGGAAGAAGAACCAAAACTCTGCTTCCAACCAGTGAAAAGCTTTTGATGCCTGCATTAGTTAAACAAGTAGCACATAATCTGAAAATTATAAGACAATCAGATAGGGATGTATTCAACAAAAACAAATCTATACCATCTAAGTTGGAATCCGGTGCTAATACCATATTTGCCGGCATACAGGACAACCCCGCATATAAGACAAGTCATGGTTTTGAAGTTACAAAATCTTGAAAAAAGTTAATTACTAATTTCGAAATTCCCGACAGAAATATATTTTTTTCCTTTGCCAGAAACATTAAAAATTTAGTTTAAATATTTGCAATGCATTTATTACCGTCGTATAAACCTCGTAGTAGACACAAAAACGAATAACATTGGCTACTACTGCCCGCCACGCGCCCAAGAGCAAAGTAAATGCACGGCGGCGGCCAGCGATTTATTAGTTGCCGACAGGTGTGCGCAACTTGGAAACCCCGGACTGAGACATGCCGCAACTACACGGCAACGCCAGACTACAACAGCTGCTTGCAAGGTCATTGCATTCCTGTGCGCTGTTGTCTGCCAGCCTAGCACTAGACGGTAGACACATGAATGTGTGGTATGGTACCTAGATCCTCGGTTTTTCCACCAGAGAGTTGTGCGCTTGCGAAACAAAGGGAGTAAGCATGCGGACCTAGATCCTCATTTTCTCCGCCCAAGAGTTGTAGTCTGGCGAGACAAAGTATCTCGGCACGCGCTCCAGCTGCATCGATCGCCGCTTTACTGCGAGGAAGTGTCTATTATGAATGACGCTCATTAAAATTTCGTACTATAAATTTTATAAAAAAAATGGGGCACTCATTTTCATTTGTGACGAAAAACGCAATTCCTTGAAACATCATACAACTCCACAGCTTACAGTTTAGCTTTCAAACGATTTTTAGGTTACCAAAAATTTTTACACCTTCATATAAGACGAGTAGCAATTTTTGAAGGCGAAAAATATGTAAAAATATACGTTTTATGTGCCGGCAAATACGGTATATGATATTGAAAAGCACATAAAAATGGATACCGGCTCAAGTAGTTGCACCAGTGCCTAATTCACATTCTTGTATCATAGACACTCCACGTGGGAGATACAAAAGAAACTTGTGGTTTCTCAAACCAATGCTCAAACCCATAGACGAACTACAGCCAAACAACATGGGGGTCAAGCAAAATACATTGGTAGATTGGCGAGTGTCCAGATCTGTTCTTCTACGACCGTGTCCATTACCCAACCTTTAGTCTAAAAACACTTTCACGTCGCACAGCAAGATGTAAATTGTGTGGCCGCGTGTTACCACTATTGGCCAGAAATATAACATTCATGGTGCGATTTTAATGGTTTCGGAAAGGTACCTACAATGTTGCCAAACCTATAAACGCTGTTAAAGAACATTACAAAAATGGTTAACAGCTGACTCTCTGTATCACTGATGCAAACAAAAGTCAGTAACGGATGACTGATGTTACCGAGAAGTTACAGAATTAGGCCACTGACGTAAACTAGCCAAATCTTCCACCAAATTACTACTAGCGCTCGGGGACAAAAAGGGAGTCACTTTCTCTTGGTGAAGAGCATACGCAGTGTCAAGACCTCTTCCTCTCAGACTGTGGTTAAAAACAACAATCGTTTATGGCTTCTTTAATAAGACTTTATGTTACCAAACAAATAATAATAGTACTACATCACTATTAAAACTAAATACTGTAAAAAGCTCAGCTTTCTTTCCAAATGTCATATTTATGTGAATGGCTCGAGAAGTATATTTATTTATTTATTTATCTATCTTTCTGTCGAGCAACAATAAATTGCTATAGAAATCGTCAGGAACAGTATAATACAATATAAATACAGAGCTCAAGAAAGCAATAGCACTAGTAATACTAGTGTAAGAAAGACAGAAAAAATGTGATTTACATAACTTCACAAAGGCTTGAAACATTTACAGATTGTTTACATATATAAGTTATGTACTAAAATAAAAGATCTACATACACATACAAAGACATGTTTCATTAAAATATACATAAATATTTAAAAAATAAGGAAATAATAATAAAAAAATTTCTTTTCTTCTCCCTTTTCTCCCTTTCTCTTCTCTTTTCCACCTTCTTCCTCTTCCTTTTTTTTTACCATAAATTTACCTTTACACTTTACAGTAAAATTAGCCTATACTTACATGTATTCAGACAGAGTGTAGAAAGATTTATTGAGTAAAAATTCATGTAATTTTTTTTTTTAATTTTTTTACTCTAAGGATTTAATGTTGCCTTGTAGTTTATTGAACCGTCTGAAACCTACATTTTGTGCACTTTTAAGTGTATATGCCTTGTTTACATTAATCAAGTGAAAATTGTTTCGTATTCTAGTAATATGCTTGTGTATACGATCGTTTTTACTACTATATTTATCTCTGTTTCCATGGATATATAAAGAATGGTTTTATATATATAAACACAAGGTACTGGGAGGATTTTCAATATTTAAAAAACTTTTCTACAGCTGTCAATGGGGGATACATTTTGAATTATGTGTAGTGCTCTTTACTGTGCCGTGAAAACAGTTTGCAAGTTGTTCCTACAGATTCCCCAAAAAATTATGCCATAAGTTATGTGTGAATGAATGTATGCAAAATAGACTGATATTAAACAGTTTCTTGACGTTACATACAAAAGTGCTCTTAACATGTAACAAGCTGTATTTATTTTATTTATTACATGTTTTGTGTGTTATTTCCATGAAAGTTTGCTATCAATTTCTACACCAAGGAAACGTGTTTGGTTAACTAGACTGATTAATTTATTTTCCACAAATATTTGGGGTTCTCTTACTGTCTTTCTTGAGGTGAACAAAAGGCATTTTGTTTTGTTCAAGTTTAAGGCGAGTTTATTGGAGGAAAACCACGTGTTTAGCTTACAAAGTACTTCTTTAGTTGCAGTTTCATCATGTGTTTCTTTATTACATGGTTTGATGTGTATGTTTGTATCGTCAGCAAATGAAATTATTGATGTGTCGTGTAGTTGTAGTTCAAGATCATTTATATATATTATGAACAGCAATGGCCCAAGAACACTTCCTTGTGGAACACCAGTATTTATTACCTGTGATTGGTAATAACATTTTTCTAAGAAATTTGATTCATTTTTATGTGCAATTTCTACTACTTGTCTTCTGTTTGTCAAATAAGATTTTAATAGATTATTGGCAACTCCCCTAATGCCTAAAATTTCCAGTTTTCTAACAAAATATTGTGGTCAACCGTATCAAATGCTTTAGATAAATGAAGAAATATCCCTAGTGAGTCATATTTGTCCTTGCATGATATTACACTTTCCAGAAATTCACCTATTGCAGACTCTGTACTCCTGCCTTGTAGAAAACCATGCTGGAAGTTATTTAACAATTTGTATTTGGTTAGGTAATGAATTATTCTGTTTTTTAATATTAACTCAAAAATCTTTGAAAAGGAACTCAGTAATGATATGGGTCTGTAGTTTTCTACCTGTGTACAATCACCCTTTTTAAATAATGGAATAACTTTCGCTATTTGAGATCATCAGGGAAGACACTCATTTTAAATGATTCATTTATTATGTGTATTAAAGGCTTAGAAAGCAAATCAGTGCAGTTTTTTATTATTTGTACTGGGATATCATCTAGGTCAGTGGAAGTTTTGTTCTTTAGTTTCTTTACGCATTCTCCCATTTCAAACAAACTAACTGGATACAAGTACAAAGATGTGTCAGCTGTTTTTATACCCAACTTAAGCTGTTTCTGCGGCTGAGGTAATTTAGATGATATTTTCTGAGCTATTTCACATAAAAATTTGTTTATGTAATTGTTTTGTCCACTGTGAATTTAAAGACCGCTCCTATATCATCTACAATTTCTGGATTTTGGTGTGTGTTTTTGTATGCCAGACTCCTTCTTTATTACATTCCAAATAGTTTTTGACCTGCTGTTAGAATTTTGTATTAGTTTGTCTGTGAAAAGTTGCTTGGCTTTTTTCAGTGTTTTTTTGTAAATTTTTTTATAATTTTTGTAGTAACATACAAAGTTAGGTGTATTATTATGTTTACTTATAAAATGTAGATTTTTAAGCTTTTTACTTGCCATCTTAATTCCTTTAGTGATCCACTTTGGATCATCTTGTCCATGTTTGATTGTAAACGATTTCTTTGTAAAATGCTTGTTAAATTTTAATGATAAGTTATTCATGAACAATCTAAACTTGTCATTCACAGAAGTAGCAGAAAAAATGGCAGTCCAATTTTCTTCGCTGAGGTCACAATAAAAGGAGTCCAAGTTTTTATAGTCTCGCTGAAACAACAGTGTTTTTTTATACATTATCTTACTACAATTATATTTAACAACTGACCAAGGTGGTCGGACAGTCCGCTGATTACTTGTTTGAGATCTATAGTGCATAAGGTTTTGCTAATTATGATATGATATATACTATGTTGAACCGGTATTTGTTTCCCTTGTTGAAAAACATGTTGACGGGGACAAACCATATGATGCTAGAATATTTAAATATGTAATTGTTTTTTTATCCATGATATTTTTCAAGTTTATGTTGAAGTCACCATTTATTACAATTTTCTGTTTTATGCTTACTAATTTGAATAGTAATAGTTCCAATTTACTAAAAAACACATCATTTTCCCTACTGGGGACCTGTAAATGCTAACAATAACAATAGAACAATTATTCTATAGCAATGTATTGTTGCTTGACAGAAAGATAAATAAATAAATTAATTAATTTACATCATGCAATTCCACAGCGGCAATTTCAAAATCCCTTTCAATAGAAATCAACTCAATATCACTCCTCTTTTTGTAAAGTATATTATTGTGCACAAAAATACAGACACTGCCACACTTATGCACCGTACGGCAGTAATAACTACCTAGACAAACTTTCTAAAGATAGTGAAAATAGTTCACATGTTCTTCTGTAACAACTCGTCCGAATGTAAGCAAATTTTAATTTTAGAAGCTTTACTGTCCAAACTATGGTTTAATTAGTTCCCATTGTTGCAGGTTCACTATATTAAAATAGAGTATCACATAAACATACAAAGATGTAATTTTGTATGTTTATATCTACATGACCAAATTTAAATTTTTTGGTTTATTTGCCCCCACATTGAGGCAAGTAGTCATTATTTAAGTTTGTAACTTCTCTATATAGATATGCACGTTTACTTCGCACAAAGTGTATCTGTGTGATTATTTAAAAAATAAAACTACCCACACTTAAATAAAAATGTGGTGTCATTTTTTTAATGTGGTCACCTACCTTGAGGTTTTTATCATGACAAAGGACCAAAAAAAAAGAAAAGATTATGTTAAGAGTGTCATTGACACACCTATTGAATGCCCAATCATCTCTATGCACAAAGCACTGAACCAGCTGTTTTAAAGAACTAACTAAACTACAACTGTGATATGAAACATGAAACTTACATTTTTAAACACAGCTGCTAACTCCTTCCTAGCCTCGTCCACATTTTTGGTCACTGCCGCTAACTTCTTTCCATTATCATCTACTTTTGTTTGAAGTGCCTGTAACTGGAAACAATAAAACTCATCTCATGATGCATACCAATGAGTACTTGACATATAACAATAAATACTGTACCTCAGGGGAGAAGTGTAAAACATACCATGCTAACAACTTGGTTCATCACTGATCCGACATCTTGAGTCTGCTCTGCACCGGAAACAGCAGTATCCCGCAGTGGCATATTTCTCAATGTAATCAGCTAACTGGAGAAATATAGTGACATTCGCCTGAAAGAACAAAATACAGTGACTAAAACACTGGTAAAATCTACTTCTGGTAACATAAAGTACTGTACTAATGCTTTAGAAGAAGGCAGCTTCAGATATAAGCCAGACTTCTGGCAGTCACATTACAAGGTATGGTACGGTAGCATGTCGAGAGAAAAACAACTGTGACATCCATAAACCTCTGCACAAGAGGTCTTCGGATAGTAAAATTATTTTCAAATTAAAACATATTATTTATTCCAATTATATATATTTGTGGTTTCAAGTCCTCATTTTTCTAAAAACCATTTTTAACTTGAAAACAACTCGTGGCACTGACTAGTGCTGTATAAATAGATATCCACTAATAAAATATCCACACTGCAACAAATCAACAAATTATGTCATGTTGAACAGTTATTTATTTTCCAAGCATCACATACACCTCAATACGTCAAGATTGATCTGGCAGAATATTTTCACACAAGAAATACGTTGTTATATACAATAAACGTATAAAACTCTACAACAAAACACACACGTATTTGTAGTCAAATTATAGGTCAACTGCAAGACACACATATTTGCAGACAAATTACAAATCAACTAAAAAAAAAGTCAAATTACAAAAACTCAATAGGTAAGTATACAAAATAAATGTAACCTGTCATTTCTTTAAATAATCATTTACTGAGCAAAAAGTTTCATTTTAAATTGCTTGTTATTAATTAAACCCTTTAAACTTGTTGGTAGTTTAAGAATTAATGTAGTACTAGCACAGTCTGGACATAACGAGAATTGTTTGGTTCTGCGAGACTACGTGTAATTCACTCGCCTATCTTGTGTTATGATTATGGATATTGCTATTTACAACTTTACTTACATTATTAACTGGAAAAGTTTGATATGGTAAATATAAATGCATGGCAGTACCATGACTTTTAGTGTTCGGAAAAAATTTTTACACTAAGAATTACGTTGCTATTTGTTATGATTCTAATGATTTTTTTTAATCTAAACAAGTCAGCTGTTTTTTTGTGTTCCCCAGAAAATAACATCATAACTCAAGATGGAATGCACATTTGCAAAATATAAACTTTTTAAACAATTCAGATTATTGATGACATCTTACCTTTCTGCACCTTGTAAGGTCATGAAACAGTGCCCTCTCACATCGTCGACAGGTGCGTAACCAGCCACACTATGGAGGTCGGCAGCATGGTTTTAGGGAAGTTTATGTTGAAATACTAAGCCGGCAGGTTTGTTAGAGGATATGGTGCAGGCAGTTTATGAGGGAAAGCACGTGAATACCTGTTTTATAGACTTCAAGAAGGTGTTTGGACAAATACTAAGAATCACTACACATTGTGTAGCTGGTTAACTATTGGTTTTACTGGTAAAGTTTATTAATAAAAAATGTTTCTACAGTGATGACAAGTAGTCGTACGTAAACAAAATTGTAGTTTACTTACTTTGAAATTTGCAGTTTTTTTTCCCGTAGAAATTGAAAGTCAGGCTCCCATGTTTTACATGCTCACTGTGTCTTCTGTTTACGTGGTACTAGCATTCCAAGCATTATCTATTGAAAGTAGTGCTATTACGTTGCACAACTGTTCTTTAGACAGCAAATTTAATAGTAAAAAACAGTCATGCTTCTAACACGTGGTTTCACAGCGGTAGCTGTGCGTATTCAGGGAGACTTTGGCGGTGTGCATTACAAATTATACTTGCAAGTAAAAGTGCTTCACAGCGTGCTAGAGAAAATTGTATAATTTGGAACTGTCATGGATAGTAATTCTTAGCTTAGTTGAATTTCGCTGATTTGAGACACAGGAACAAATACATTATGCATATGTGTGTGGAGAGATGTCGACGAATGTACCTCGACAAAAGGTGACAACTGCATAATTTACTGATCGTGGTGAAGGATTTGTAACCGCCATTGAGTTGAATAAGCAAAAATATTTTGTTTCTGATATTTTTCTTGCTATTTTAATAAAACAAGCATGCATCACGTGCATTTGGTATCATAGGGATTGTGAACGATTATTACGTTTTAGTTATAGTAATATCTGCCTAACATGCATACAATATGTTATTAAATATTTCTTTTGTAGCTTTGTGCGACTTCTATTGGCGTTAATGTGTTTACGTAGGTCGTAGAATGGGTGTTGGAGACGTGTAACATAGGTAGGCCTACATTATGTGTACAATGTGAATTTAAAATGCTACGTATTTTGTCCAGATGTATTTCAGCTAAGAATATTTTTAATGTGATGTACTAGTAAATTAGTGCGATAAATCACACGCATTTACCACAGTAGACTACTTATTTTCTAAGTTTTCAATTTGTGCCAGAACGAGTTAAAAATTGTTATTTTGTATTTACATGCTATTATTAATATTTTGCGTTCGCGATTTCCCAGATCTTAACATCCCTTTACGTTTTATAATGCAGGTGTATTTATTACTGGCGGCTATTTATTTCAGTTAGGGCCTATATTGCACTGAATTTAATTGTAAGTACAATTCAGCTGTTTATTATTATTAATTTAAGTATTTTTCCCCCACAATTTATATGACCTAAATAGTCCTCCATCCTATTGAGTTGGTAGAATGTAATTATTAATCTTGACTATTAATTTCTGTTATTATTCCCTGAAATCAATCATAAATATATCATTTCTGTACTTTTTTTTGTTAGTTTTCGCATTGGTAGTGATTCTTGATATTTACCTGTGTTTGATCAAGTGTTCCATGGACCTTGATGTATTAAGTTGATAAATTGCTGGAAGATAAATGAGTAGTTAAATGGATTGAAAGGGATGCATATCATAGGAGGGAGGGGGCTTACTTAAGGGGTACCACAAGGAAGTGTGGTTGGTCACATGTTGTTTGCTATTGTGGAGAATAACATAAGGGTTCAGGATTAAGAACGAGATCAGGTTATTTGCAGATGACTGTGTGTCGTACACAGTCGGGCAACAAGAACAACCTGCAGGCAGATACTGACAGCATGCGGTCATAGATTAAGGATAACAAAATTAAAATTAATGTACACGCAAATGTAAAATAGTGAAGTTTACAAGGAAGACAGTGATAAGCAGCAGTATTTATAAGTAGGATATGGACAAGAGATACAGGAAGCGACAGAATACAAATACCTAAGAGAGGTGCTGCAGGGTGACAGCAGGTAGAGAGAGTGGTTACAACAGGAAAAAGGGCATTGGGAATGTTGGGAAGGGTGTTAAACAAGGAAAGTTATCTGTGAAGTAAAGTAAAGTAAAGAACATACTTCACAATGGTTCAACTAGTGTTGGAGTATACAGAGGCACAATGGGACCCACATGTAGAAGTTGCGGTGCAGGAGCTGGAGAAGGTGCAGATAAGAGCACAGAGATGAGTGAAGGGTAAGTGAGAAAAGCAGTCTGGACAGGATGGTTAGGAAGAACAGAATTATGGGAAATGGGATAGAGACCATTGAGGGACAGGAGGAGTGGAAAAATCTGGTTAGGTTGTACAGGATGGTAAATGGTGAGGGAAGATGGGAAAGTTTGGATTGCTGGCTAAGGGAGGATACAAGAGGAACATGGATAAACTTCAGAGGGTATAGAGAATGGAACGGGATAGGCCGTCTATGCTGGAATGGTGCAGGTTGGTCACATATCAAACTAATGACAAATGTGGGCAACAGGTCTGCCAATAAATATCTCAAGAGCTACAGCAAGAACATTTAACACTCAGCATTGCAAACATCAATTACATCGTAATGTACTACACTAGTCATCATTTGCATAGCTGTAATTTTATAGCAATAATCAAATTAAAACATACGTCATAATAATTATTATTTTAAGAATTCCTAAACACTTTGCATCACGTGGCCTAGTGCTAAAGTGTTAGATAAAAGTAACATATTAGTAATTGACGCAAGTTTTACCTGTCGTTTCCTATAGGGCCTGCCGATTCTACGAAACATGGCCAATAATAAATGACGTCGGGTACAGTAACTTATTTGGAATCGGACCAATACGTAAAAACTACAAAAGGGGTACAATTTTTGCAAAGTAAAACTTATTTTAGTTGCGCACTGTTTTCGTGCAACAACCCGTCCAAGTCACGATTTTGACATTCTTTGTACATAATAGCTTTCACTTTTGACATAAGATTTGTAAGTTTACTACTGCTTTAGATTTTCTTAAAATGGCTATGCAAAAACGTAAAAATCGTGACTGACAGTTAATTATACATTTAGAAAATACATTACCAAAAAAGCGTTCTACTGTGTAAGATCGTACTTCTTATCACCAAAATTCCACCAAAAAAATAAAATAGCGTGCTTGGAAGCTACCCAACGCCCTTAATTTTCTTTGCGTTACATTTTACTACCGTACCTTTTAGGCTACTTACTATTAAACTACGTCTCTGTAAGCAGCGCCTCGAAATTGTGCCTCAATGTTAAATTATAGCACACACTCAACATAAAACAACAATACCGTTATAAAATCACACAGCAACTTCAAATGAACGACGCCGTTTACGATTACGAAACCAAGAGAACTTCAACAATGTTGCCAATATTAAATTACTAAACTAAGTCCAGAAAATGGGGATTTCAAAAATGTTGCCAACTTAAAATTTCAACTTCACGGGACCGTTATAAATCGCAGTTCTTTTCACTCTGTAGTCCGTAGATCTCTGAAAAATATATGTCTTGACAGACTGAGATATGAAGTACGTCAATGTTTGCATAATACAAATATACAGTACATTATGTACTATAATTACACAAACAAGATAGGTAAGTCAGTTACAAAGTATAAGTACATTATAATACAGGATGTTCCGGGAGTAGACGTCAATAAAGAGGCGGGTGATAGAGGGACCCAAGACTTACAAAATAAACCTAACTTGTATAATCCGATTCGCAACCGTCTAAAAGTTATGCATTTTTAAATATAATTTGGCTACACTCTACCATGAGCTAAACATTTACTGATGTTGGAAAAAGTAGTGGTCCATGTTGAACGATATTTGTACGTATCAAAGGTGATTACTAGCGCCTAGATCAGGGGGGTGACACAGGATAGGGTCTACGCAGCTCTTATTTTCTGTAAACGATTGCGTGTGTACCAATATACAAAATTACAAACATCACTGCACGATATTGTAATATATTAACAGAAATAATATTTGTAGGCAGTTACCATACATTACAGTGTTAATGTCGGAATCTACACGAAATAAATCTTTTGTTTTGTTGTAAAAACTGTTTAAAGAATGTTGATGTATATTGAGAGTCTTAAAAATTTTTTGTAGTGGTACACCCGAGGATACGCCGCCATTTTCCGTTACTATTATCGTAACACCTTATTTTTTCTATGCTATTATCACTCGTGTGCATGCTCGTCGCGTGGTTGCGATTCGTCAAGATTTATCGTACCAAATGGTTTGTTTTAGTTAGACCTTTTACTTTTAAAGGTCCAGGTGCATTTTATTTTGCCTAGGACTAGGTTTTTATTGTACCAGTTATATGTGGCGTCATGACCTGTGTTTAGTTTCACTTTAAAATGTTTTTACGACTGATGTTAACCTAATAGAGTGGTAGTGTGTTGTGTCCCACATGCTGCCAGTTGTTTGAATAATAATAACTGACTTCGAATGTACCTAATATTACGTACTATTTATGAACAGTACTTTAAATAAAAATATCAGATTTGCTCGTATATAACCTTAAAGTTACAGGTTATGAGTGCACACAA